>JAEKOY010000041.1:0-64584 GCA_021234595.1 Delia radicum
ATATTTTTTTGCTTTTAATACATTGAATTTTGCAACTTTTATACATAAAAGTGATAGATTTTTTATATTCATTTCTGACATATATAAAAGTAATATAATTGTCTTACAAATTTAACACAAGTATTTAATTATTATATACCGGAGATCAGTAATCCATTCTTCGAAACAGATAAAAGTTTTAATTTTTGTTTGTAATATAAAAAATAACAAAAATCAGTAGTATTATTGTTATGCAACGCAGTGTATTACCATTTTTGAAACTATTGAAATGATGGCGATTTTCTTCTTAAAGTGTTTTTTAAAATATTTCCAATTTTTTGTTACCATAGATACTATTAATTTCTCAATGGTTGGCCTTTTTGGTTATAAGAGAAGTGTTTTTTTTTTTTTTTGTATTTATAATTAATGCCATTTTGCTTCTTTTCCAATTATTTTATAAAAATTACATTTTAGGATCCTTGCTATTAAAACCCATTTTTGCACATTTTGTAGACTTTTTGTTAAAAAATTCTATAACTTATAGTTAAAACATTTCTTTTTCTTTGAAGCTAAGAAGTTCACACTAATTTACAACGATAACAAATTAGCAATTTAACTGTGAATTCCTTTAATATTGTCTTTATTGAAATATTATTAAAAAAAACATCAATCAACTGTTATTTTAGGAAAGCTTTAGAATTGAGAGCCATTTTTGCATTTGCTAGTGCCTATTTTGATATATATTTTTTTAATTTTTAACTTTTGTTTTGTCATTTTAAACTGCCCTGGTTATATGCATATTTTTTATAGATGATATGGAATAGAGAAGTGGCACAGTGTTCCAAATCAGAACGATATGAAATGGAACCAGGTATGAGTCGAATATAAGTATAAAATTTGCAAAACGCAATGAAACGAAACAGAAAGCAAGTGGATTTGTCAAACTAGATAAGGGTAACGAAATGGAACAGAAAGAAGAACAAGTGGAATTCGAACACAAAACACTGGGAAAGAAATGGTTTAGAGAGAGCTTGGATTTTAGTGACATTATACATTTGAACATATTTTTACGGACTCTACCGATTTCCTATTCTTAACTTTGTGAAAAGCTTATCTGTCAGTTGTAAATATTTTGTTTAATGAATGCCTCACTCGAACAAGGGTAATAACGTGTACAAATTTCATTTAAATTAGTTTTTCGTAGAATAAGGTAATTTTACACAAACAACAACGATATTTGTTAGTTAAAGAAAAAAAAAGGTTTTAATTTTTTGAATTAGTGGATGCTTCCGTGCTTTGTTTTTTAACTTCTCATGAAGTTAAAAAACAACTACGGGTAAAGTGTTCATCTTTTGCCATCAGAAATTATAACTTTGGGTAAATCTTCTACCCCGTCCACATTGGTTCTCTGATGATTGTAGGTGACGCTACATGAAACATGTAAGGACCTGTCAGTGGATTAAATCTGCATTAAGTTGCGAATGAAGATTTTTTGATTAATAATATCGTTGCAAAACGGTTTTTTTGTTTAAAAAAAAACAATGATCTTGAACTTGAAGTAATCTTGCTACAATCATAAGTAATGTTACAATTTTATTTGTATTTTCCTAGATCTTTTAAGTAGATTTTTTAAATAATTTGTTCTTTTTCAGATGAAAATATACAAAAACTTCTAAAGTTGATTGCGTACAAAAAAAAACATGCATCTTTAATTTTTAAAGTCATCTCACTAACGAATTTCATTAAAATTGAGCGAAAAATTGCTATAAAAACCAATAAATAAAAAAGTCCCTAATATAAGGAAACAACTCAAAATTTAAGAAAAAACAGGCTCTCTAATAATTAAAGTCATAGAAATTTAAAAATTAAAATTTTAAAAAAACAACCAAATTGATAAAAAATAAAAAATCGCCAAAATTAAAAAAAAAAATATCCAACGTAATAAAAAATTGTCAAAAATAAAAATGAATAAAAATTATTCTAATTACTAATCTTTATTCTGAATCATTAGAAAGCGTCAATCGTATGATTAAAGGCTTCAAAAAGAGCCAAAATAGGTACTTTTGGCAACTTTAACCGCTTTTCAGTTTTTTTTTTTTTTAGATTAGTGCATCAAAGACTATATAAATCATATATCGGACTATATAAATCATATATTTGACAATCATATATCAAACCAAGGAATCTTGTCGAGTTTTTTATTAATAGTAATTTAAAACCACTGCACTGAGGCAACTACTTCTGCTTTAAAAATTGTAGTTATTTGGTAGTAATACAGTTTCTTTTAATTTTAATGTAAATCTCAGCCATTTGTAGAAAAAAATTAATTTTTTACTAACCTTGTAGTTCATTTAAAAAAACAAACCACATTAAATTACTGTTTTATTATTTTACATTCATTTTTTACAATATTTTTTGTTATTTAAAAAAATAAATGTTTATATTTTACTAACATGTGGGAGTTAATTTTACTAAATTTTTTGTGAAAAAATTTTTTGAACTGTTAAAACAAATGACAAATGTTAGTGAATTAAATGATATATAAGTCGTTCTTTCTTTAAGTGAAATTTTATTTGTTTTTGACAACAATTGCTGTCGTCTTTACATACATAATAACCTTAGTGTGCTAATCCAAAATTTTCGTAATTTCATTACTATTAATTTAGAGTATGGCAGTGAAAGTAATTTCATTATAATTGATATCAATACAATGCTAATCAAATTATCAATAAGTTGTATACCATTAAACTGATTAGTCCCATGTCTTTCCGTATGCAAGCATTTGCATTAGCCAGAGTTATACAATTTCTAGACAACGCATAAATTTGAATTGTATTACATGTACTTTAGACGATAAATATTGATAACCACATTCACTACGTGTACTAAATTTTCAATGAAGGAATCCGATTGTCTTATCAACAATTTTAACCCTAATATATCCGTTGCTACCAAATTTAAATTTGATTTTTTTTTGGATTGAAAAGTTATAGAGATCCAGTAAAAAAATAGTTTCTTTTAAAAAAGTATAGCGGTTTCTGGCAAGTTTTAAAGATCCATCGTTTTAGACTGTTGTTTGAAGGCCTACTTGGCACCATTTATTTTAAATTACTTAAATTTTCTAATCTACTATGATTTTCATTTCCTCGATATAAATTCAACTAATTTTATCAGAGTTGGCTTAATAGTTCTTGAGACTTGTTCAATATCGTTCGATACAATTGTTGTTTCACATTGAAAAGTCTTCACCTAAAGAATTGCTCGATGTTTAAGAGTCGAAAAAAAATAAAAATACTTGAAACTTACAAGAGTTTTTTTCATTCATTTAATTTTTTTGGTCATAGTTTTAACTTTCAGATCCAAAATAATAAATAATACCCTAGACTAGATATACATTCATTAAAAAATTAATTTCCATATCGACATTGGCGAAAAGTTGTATAGTGGTTTAAATGCGAAACTATCATTTTCCGATTTTTAAACTTTCGCATTTTTTCCATAGGTTTTTTACGCCGTTTAATGGAATTGAGTTTGTAGATACCACAATTTCAAGAAAATGTTGCAATTTTATATACAGTTTGAGTGAGTTATAAAGGGTGTTTTTTATACAGGTATATACTTTAAGTTAGCAAAACTTTTTTAACTGTCGGTCATTTTGTCAGCTGTCAAGTGATTTATATTAGTTTGGTTTGTCATTTCAATATAAATAGACTGACGCCTGAACAACGCTTCCAAATTGTGCAAATTTATTTTGAAAATCATGGTTTTGTTCGAAATACGTATCGGCCGAGAATTTTGCGAATTTGTTTAGCGATGAAGCTCACTTTTGGTTAAATGAATACGTCAATAAACAAAATTGCCGTATTTGAGTAATGATAATCCTCAAGTGTATGTTGAGATACCGTTATATTGAGAAAAACTGACTGTATGGTGTGCTTATGGGCTGGTGGAATCATTGGTCAGTACTTCTTTAAAAACGATGTTGGTCAGAACTTTACAGTCAATGGTTACCGCTATAGAGCCATGATTACTGATTTTTTTCGTTCATCAATTGAACAATCATGATGTGCAGGAGCTGTGGTTTCAACAAGACGGCGCAACATGTCACACAGCTCGTGCCACAATTGATTTATTGAAAGAAACATTTGGTAACCGCATAGTTTCACGTTTCGGACCCGTGAATTGGCCTCCATATCGTGCGATTTAACGCCGCTGGACTATTTTCTGTGGGGATATGTGAAGTCGCTAGTATACGCCGATAGGCCCAAAATGATTGACCACTTGGAGGACAACATTCGCCGCGTTATTGCCAGTATACGGACACAAATGTTGGAAAAAATCAAGATTAGACTACGTCCGAGCCAGCCGTGGCGGTCATATTTTAGAAGTCATATTTAAATTATAATGCCTGAAGATTATCTTTCGAATAAAGTAAATTTCGTGTCAATTTAAAAAATTCAACTTTGTTTTATTCCATTTCAATATAGATACCTCTATAAAAAACACCCTCTGACAAGTTGATGTCAGCTCAAACAGAGATTGTGTTAATGAAATTTTCAATAAATCAATAAACATTTTCTTCACAAAATAAACGAATATTATTTTAAAAATGTCTTTTATTATTTTATATATATCCAATATTTCGTCATTCTTTGAATGACATCCTCAGGGAACATTTAAATGTTGTGTTGACCAGAGTGGATGGCAGCGGCATTAATTTTTGTGTTTAATATTGTTTGTTGTTGTTCTAACTCTCTGAGATGTTATTCAAAGAATGACGAAATATTGGAGATATATAAACTAATAAAGGACATTTTATAAATACAAACGAGACATAGAGCTCAATTATTTAATAAAGTCATTCAATTTAAAGGTCGAAAAATATTTCATAATTTATAATTAATGAAAAGCTTCCGCTTTTAAATGAAACTTATTCATTAAGTATATGAAACTTTTAACGAATAATTGCAAATACAATTGCATGAAAACTTGCATTACCTTAATGGAAAGATTCAATGCACTTCGTGTAATTCCTTTGTTTTATGCATAAATTCGTTAATATCATGAAAATAATTCTCTAAATGCACCAATAACGGGATAGAAACATCACAAACTTATAAGAAATTGGAGTACATTTTTTCTAGGATATTTTATTTGCGTCTTACATTCACAATTATATTTGAAATTGGCTAGAGTACTGCGTGAACAGAGTTTCGTAGTTTTTTGAGCCTTTTTTTAAATGTTCTCCAAATATTCAAATTTAAATTACTGAACCATTTTCTAATTTAATAAAATTTGTTCCATCTTTTGTACTTTAATGATTATTTTTAGAAGGTTCATATTTTCGAAAACATGTGTTTTATTTGAGTCATTTTCTATCCATGTACCGCTTTAAAAAGTTTTCAGATTTTTCTTTGAGTAATATGGAGTTTTGACTGAAAATAAATCTAGTTAAAAAGTAGATTAACTGCATATGTTTACACTGAAATGAGGCAGTTAATCTACTTTTTACAAGATCAACTTTTCAGTCTGATCTCCTTATAAAATCTTTAAATTCAAAAATGATTGATGAAAGATATCACGGATTCTGAAAATTTCTTTCTGTATCTTCTGTGAAGTTGTTTCCTTAAACAATTCCTAATTTTTTTACAAGTTTTTTTGAATTTTTGCATTAGATATATGAATTCTCAATGGAACTAGTAAATTAATTTTTTTTTTTAAATTAATGCAGTCTTCATAAAATTTTATGAAAAATTTCATAAAATTTTATGAAAAATTTCATATTATTTATTAAAATTTCATACGATTAATGAAAAAGTTTCATTGAAAATAGTTCCATTAAACTATACAACTTTAGAAATTTTTCTGTCACATTGTACAGAAAACTTTATTAGTTTAGTGAAAAAATGTTATTAAAACTCGTTCAAGAAATTCTCTCAGTGTTTTGCACAAATTTGCTTTAAAAGAATTCAAATATTTTGCATAATCATCAGAGAAGACAAATTTGCATTTTTATGTTTTTCTTTTGCCATTTTACTCATATTTGATTTTTTTTGCCAATTTTGATTTTTAATTTTTGGGTTACTCCCGAGCAATGTCATCGTATACTCAACGTGATAAGAGACTCTTTAGAAGGCAAACAATACTGTTCAGCTGTATTTCTCGACATGCAGCAGGCCTTTGATCGAGTATGGCACCAGAGAATTCTATTTAAACAAAAAAGTTGCTTCCAGCTCCATATTATTTGTTTTTTTTAAATCCTATTTAGAAAAAAGATTCTTTTACGTGAAAGTTAACAGCGAAATGTCAGATATATGTTCTATAAAAGCGGGTATATTCCTCAAGGCAGTGTTCTAGGGCCTGTTCTTTACACCATATTTACGTATGATATGCCTACAAATTAAAATGTAACCGTCGCAACATATGCTGATGACATTGCATTAGTAGCAGCGAATGATTCACCTATCATTGCATCAGAAATGATTCAACAACAACTTAAGATTTCGAAGGGTGGTTGAGAAAATGGAATATTAAAGTAAATACCGACAAATCCGCACATATTACTTTTACTCTAAGAAGAGAAGATTGTCCAGCTGTTGTTTTAATTGGTACAGTTATTCCTAAACAAACAACTGTCAAATATCTTGGTCTCCATCTCGACCGACGAAACACATGGAAAAAACATATACAGTCAAAAAGAGAACAATTAAAGATAAAAACGAGAAAATGTATTGGCTACTAGGTTCCAAGTCTGAACTATAACTACAAAATAAACTCTTACTTTACAAAACGATATTGAAACCTGTTTGGACTTACGGAATACAGCTTTATGGCACCGCTAGTAATTCGAACATTGAAATTCTTCAAAGATACCAATTCAAAACACTAAGATTAATAGCAAACGCTCCTTGGTTCATAACAAATAACAATATTCACAAAGACTTACAGATTCTTACAGTTAAAGATGAGATAAACAAACATACCACTAGATACTTAGACAGAATCAGTACTCATAGTAATCCTTTAGCAATATGCTTATTAGATGAAACCGAAGAAGTCAATAGACTTAAAAGGTTTCATATATTAGATTTTCTATACAGAAAATGATCTCCTACAATTTAATTAATTTGTAGATATTTTACTGGATAAAGATCCAGACTAGGTTAAGTTAAAATAAGATTATAAAATTTACTTATTGTTGTAAAAACAGACTGAAAATAAATGAATTATAAAAAAAAATAAAAAAAAATTTTGGGCATAAAACCAGTTTTTTTTAAGAGTTTTGAACTGTAAAATAGCATTTTTCAAATTTAATTGTTTCTCAACAATTTTCGTTTTTTCTTTTAAAAACTCTAATTTTTTTTTACATATTTTGTAGTTTTGCTATTTTTTGCTTTTTTCAATATTTTTTGTCTTCTCTGATAATCAAATTTTAAAGCTGTTAAATGCGCTGAGAGAATTATCTTCACTTCAGTAATGAATTTCTTATTAGCTTTAATGGAAATTGTCACTGGAAACTCGTCCATGAAAACTTTTCATAGAATCTATGAAACGTGTTTCATTATAGTCGATGTTTATGAAATGCTTTGTACAATTCATGAAAATCGTCATAAAATTAATAAATCATTCCGACAATGAAGTTTTCATAAAATTTATGAAACAGTTTCATAAAATTCTATAGTATTAAGAAGTTCATTAAATTCATAGAACTCTTCATGTATGTCCTAATACCAACTGATTTTCTAATTCATAGAAGTTTAAAATCGACAAAATGCTTTCTTTTTAATTCAAAACTTTATAAAATAAGTTAACCACTTGAAAATTAATTCTTAAAATGAATGAAAATTTATCAAATTATGAAAAAAATAAAAAAAAAATTTTTTTTAAATAATTTCATAGCTTTAAAGAATATTTTCAATAAATTTATGAAGAAATAATTTATGAAATCGATTGATTTTTTTTTTATGAAAGTATGAAATTTTATGAAAAAGGGTTTATGAAAATTTAATTGAATTTCTTGTACATAATAAAACTCTTCCTCGTATCTACGAAATTAACTTTGAAATTCTTTCATTTATATCATGAAGAAAAATTCTATCAGTGTAGTTAAATGTTTAATAAAGTAAAAAAGAAGTGAACGCGTTTAAGATCAAGATGTGCGGCTTCAGTGAACTCATTATTGTTAGAATTACACTCATAGAAATAAGCCTGTAAAAATAGCAGAAAAGGTTAATACAAAATCAGGAATGGCTAGCAATACCGCTAAAATACCTGTATCGAGTCAAACCCCTTTCAACTGACTGTCGTTATCTCTAAAACACCGTTCCCGAAATAATTGAAATATCGTTATCCTTAAAACGTTATCGTTACCCTTACCGAAATATATCGTTATCCTTACCGAAATATATCGTTATCCTTACCGTTATCCTTCTGACAAGATAAAAAAATAAAACTCTGCAAATAGATAAATTTCTGCAAAGTTTGATCATAAACTAGCAAGTCATTGGAATTCGGGCATAATTACGCTTAAATATCGGTGCGCGTTCACATTAAATGAATAACTAAAATAACGTTACCCTTACAATACCATTACCGAAATAACATAGGAAACCATTATCCTTAACTTTACCAAAATAACTAAAATACCGTTACCGCTAAAATACATTTACCGAAATGACTAAAATATCGTTAACACTAAAAAACACGTTACCGAAATAACTGAAATATCGCTATCCCTAAAATATTGTACCATTCCTGAAATAAACGACAATAGCATGACATTCATGCTAAAAATAAGTTTAAAAATGACTTTGCCAAAAAAAAACTATAAAATTAGCAGATTTTGTTTGCTAAATATTAGTAAGATAATAAAAGCAAAATAAATCTGTTGAATTTACAACTATTTAGTTATATTTGAGCTTAATTTTAGTTAGTTCATAGTAACAAATTAATCTGCTAAAATCAGTAAAAATAAAAAAATTGCTAAAAATTAGTAAACAAAAACTTCATAAAAAATGTGAATTTTTTTTAGATTTTTTTTTTAATGCAAATAAAATATACGCTTCTGAAATCAGCAATTGAGATTTTTTTTTGCAAAAATTTCTGTTGATTTTTGCAAAATATACTGTTATTTGCATTCTAATAATTATAGTATAGTCTACAAATAAAGGGTCCGCCATCTAACGTTTTTTTTCGATGCCGATTTTGCCAAAAAAACTCATCTTTTCAGATGAAGCTCATACTGCATGGCCAGCCGAGGCAGCCATTTGAATGCATTTATTTTCCATTATTAACCGGAAGGATTGTACTTTCAAATAAAAAAAAGAAATTTGAGAAAATATTCAGTAGTTTTTTTATAGCATTTCAAAAAAAAAAAAAAAGTTATTTGGTGGACCCTTAGTAAGTTTTATTTTGCTAGTTTTAGCAGATTAAATGCTTTTTTAAATTAACTAAAACTCAGCTCGAATATAACAAAAATTTTGTTTAGTTTTCAGATTTATTTTTACAGTTAACATGTTATTAATATTAAGCAAAAAATCTGTTAATTTTAGCAGACTTTTCTGCAACGTCATATTTAACAAATTTTTAGTAATTTTTGTTTTTGTTGCTATTTTTACTGGTTATTTCTATGAGTGTATAATTTTATTTAAAGTTTCAGGACCCTTTGTAGTAGATTAAGAAGAAAAAAAACTTTAATTTATAATTTAAGAAAAAATTCTTTTAAATGTCATTGACATTCCCCACAACATGGACACAAAAATTGACCTATATTTCTTTTTCTGAATATAAATATTTATACTAAAGATAATAATGTACCACAACAGTGCCTGCCTGCATGCATCGTTACACATTTGTTATTAAACATAAAAATAATTATTTTTATATTGTATTTTTTTTTTTTTTTTTTTTGTTTTTGTTAAAAGAAACTACAATTGAAAAGGAAAAAAAGATGACAAACCTTAGAAAGAAGATTATGAAGACGACTAAAGAAGTTCCTTTTAAAAAATTTTTTTTTCACACACCACACAAAATTTTTTCACAATTTTTAACGTAATTATTTTTTTTTTATTTTAATTAATTTATTTTTTTTTAATTTATTGTAATATATTTATTTTTTAATAATTTTATTTTGGCTTTGTTTTCACTTAATACTTTTTTTTGATATTTTCGTTATAATATTTTTAAAACTTTAACAATATTCGGAACCGTTGTTCACGCGTTGTATGTTGTTCAGAGACTAAAAAAAGTTGATGTTGTTGGGCTTATAGACTATTTGTAATTTACTCTTGGTTAATAAATATAAACAGTTTAATACTCTCCTTATGTTTTTATTTAAATTCGGGTGACCAGATTTGTAGATCATAAAAATATTTGTTTTGCATACAACTGATCTAAAAATTTACAAAAAGAACTTATTTTTTTTTTGTACTAAACTTCATAGATTACACCCAGATATGAATAAAGCCAATTGTTTATTTTTTTATCCTAAAAAAAAATTAAAAAAAAGAAGAAGAATTTCGTGCACGTATTTCGACGACTCTTGGACTCTAAACTAGTCCTAAATTTATCAAAAAAAAAAAAATATGCATACAACGCAGATCAGGTTATGATTGATTTTTGTAGTAGAGTTAGCTTCAAAGTCCAAAGAGTAGGTTAAAAGTAGCACGAAAGCACATTATTGATTGCTTCATTAAAATTAAATTGAAATGAGTCAATGGTACTCAAATAGTTCTACCATTAAAACACTATGACTACACTCAAAAAAATAAGTTAGTAGAAAAGTTTGTAAAACGTCTTGTAAATCAGGTAGACCATTTTTTAGCAACATTTTTTGCTAAAATCGTGTTTTCAGCTAAAATTTTTGTTATACTTATTCAACACTTAACTGTTTTATACTAATGCTTTACTAATATTATAATGTTTTACTAATTAATTTTGCTAAAAAAAATTGTGCTGATAAGCACTTTAATAGTGTGGACGACAACCAGATTGAAAAATATACGCAGAATGAAGCAGATGTCGCGGCATGTCAAGATGTAATAGAGAAGAGGAAAATGATACTAAAAAGTACAACTCTAATAAGACATATAAAAAAACAACAAAGGATTAAAACAACTTAAATTTTGCGTTGTCACCAGCTTGTGAAAATAATTGCCTATTAAATAAAATATTTAAATTTAATATGTATTTCTAACCTAAATGTTTATAGATTAATAATCTAGTGTGGTCAAATTGTAAACAAGCAAACATGTAAAGACATGTAGACAGAGTAAAGCGAAAGACAAAGACACACATCTTAGGTAGATTTTTATGGTTCCTTTTTCGTATTGCAAAAAAATGGTTGTTTTTCTCGTTTCGTTTGTTTTTTTTATTTTTTCGTTTCGTTTCTACAATTATCTTCGGCAGTTGCGTCCTTTAAAATATAGCATCGTTAGACAACCATTGATGTAAGTAGTTGAAAGAAATTTTTTGTTATGTTATATATATTTATTTCTATATATTTTCAGATATTAAATTAATTCATGTCGTCAAAGTGGAAAAATGAAATTTTTTTTATTTCGTAATTATTATAAGTTATTTTTAAAAGAATCACAAAAATATGTTTAATGGTTTTCAGCAAATAAATTAACTAAATTTTTCTACAAATTTTTTGCGTTTTTTTCATTATACTAAAATTCAGCAAAACATTTATTAATTTTTAGCAAGGCTTTTGTATTTCTAATCTACTAAGTGTTAGCAAAACTTTTCCTGAATCTACTAATTTTGCTGACATTAGCAATTTTTTTGCAAGCACCCTCCTGACTAAAATTTGGCTGACTCAGCAAAATTTTTTGCTGACTTTACAAACTTTTTTTTTGAGTGTATAGGTAACCATACACTTTGCAATATTATTTGCAAAATATTGCCAGATTTTTGTCATTTTGCCCTACACAGTGTAATAGGATGTAAATACTTTAGCACAAAATATGGCAACTTTGCATTAAAAAAAGCTAAATATACACGCTTTCGTTTTAAGAAAAATTGCAGTACTTGACAAATTTTACTTTTTTGGGGAATCACTGTTTGGAATACATACACGGTGAAAAGACGTCCTGCTGGATATATAAATGCTGATACTTTTGGTTCTTTTGTTTGGAAAACATTTTGAGTTCCCATGCTTTTACTATAACATGTCTACTTGCAAACATATATGTTGGAAAAAAGGAAAAACCGTCTACCGGCAAACATATGAAGGGCTTATTGTAAAAACTTGATAAGCCGCATCTACAGTTTTATGGATTTTAGCTGTTTTCTAGGCATCCATTGATTAATATTTGACTGATATCTTGCTAAAACTTTTATTGCAAGCACCTAGTGTGTAAACGATCTCCAAAAGTCATAATGGTTAATTTTTTTAACCTTTTAAATGCGAAAACAAACTATAAGTGAAATGTGGCTTATTACGTTTTTACAATAAGCCCTTCATATATATGTTTGGCGGCAAATATATATATGTTTGCATGTCCCAAATATATTATCTAAAAATTTTTTAAATTGCAAATATATCTTTGTTTAGGTTTTGAAAGTTTGAATCATTGTAAACATAAAAATAATTGCCTGCAAAAATATTCAAAAGGCTCTTTTTAATGCGTGTATTTTTTAATGAAATTTAGTACGCTGAATCCAATTGACACAATTTTTTTTTATTCTCATTTGCAGTTTTTTTTTTTATTTACATTATTTATCCCATTTGTTTGTATATGTTGGTTAATTTTTGAAATTTAACCGCAAAATCATGAATTTTTTTTTAAGAAATCTACATAAAATTATCTTTCATTTGGGTATAATCATGTCGGTGTTTCTTACATGTTTAGTTTTATCATTATAAAGTTAATGAATTGCGAAAAAATTTTAAATTGTATTATTATGAAATAACTAAACATTCCATTAAACTCATTTTTGTATTAACATTATTATTATTACCATGGTTATTATACTATCCCACGCGCATTACAAAAAACAGACGCCATGACCTTGCCTGCAGATTGAACTGTCTTTGCCTCCTTGGACACGGTTCTACTGCTCTGACTGTTCCTTTGTCTCAGCTGTGAAGTGGTGGACCCATGTCTCATCCATGGTTACGAATCGACTCAAAAGCTCGGCTTTATTGCGTTGAAAAATCGCCAACAGTCTCTTGAAATATCTTCACGGCACTGTTTTTGTGCTATTGTGAGCAAACGCGGTACTCATCTTGCGCACAGCTTTCTCATCTCCCAATTTTCGGTTAATATACGATGTACCACTTCGGTGGAACACCTCCGGTGAACTTCCCGATCAGGGAAGTCTGGCGTGGATCCAAGGTGCTGTTCGAGGGGTGGGCAGTATTCACGGACGGGTCCAAAATGGACACGGGCACGGGTGCCGGTGTTTATATTGCTGACACTGACGTGAAAAGGTCATACAGACTCCAAAATGAGTGCAGTGTCTTCCAAGCTGAGATCCTAGCGATATGGAGGGCGACGGAAGTGATATTGGGTCACAGCGTTGGGGGATCTAGGGTGACAATTTATGTCGATAGTCAGGCAGCGCTCAGAGCACTGACAAACTACACGGTGCGCTCGCGCCTGGTCGCACGATGTAGGTGTGCTCTGAGGGAGCTCATGGAGGCATTCACAGTATGGCTGTGTTGGGTACCCGGACACTGCAAGGTGGATGGCAATGAGTTGGCGGACGAACTTGCGAGAGAGGGTTCGAATCTGGACTTGTCGGTAAGGGACGGGGGGTAAAGCCCCCCTATTTTACTACTTTGAGGTTATACGGAAAGGATTCCGCGAAACCGTTAACCAGTCATGGAGGGACAGAATGGATTGCAGGGTGTCTAGAGCGTTATGGCCCACATTGGACGCAGGGGCAACCAAGGTTCTTTTGGGACTGGACAGCGATGGTCTCAGGACCCTTACGGGGTTCCTGACCGGTCATTGCTCTGTCAGGGCTTTCACAAGCAGATGGGACAGGGACATACTGGATTTTTGCAGGTTGTGCGAGGACGTTGAGTAACTGGAGACAGTTGAGCATATAATGTGCCACTGTCCTAGGTTGCAGGGTCTCAGACAGAAACGACTAGGAGATAGATTTCACGACGAACTTGGGTGTGTCGCTGGATGCAATCCAGTAGATTTTCTGAGATTTGTCAGAGAAATAGGACGGCTGTTTCTAGCAAGGGGACGATAGGAGCTGGTTCTGGGGAGTATATATGCTTTCTATCTTTCTTTATTTCTATCTTTCAATCTATGTTGCTGTATATTTCTATTCTTTCTTACTGTTTTTCACTAAAGGGATTCACAATGGACCGTTTTGGTCTCCGAGTGGAGTTGTGCCATTGGGCACTTAACCCTTCCTAATCTAACCTTACCTACGATGTACCATTTCCGACAGCTCACGCACCTTTAGCTGACGATCATCCAATAACATTTTGTGGATTTTCTTAGCCGTTGCTAGCATGGACACCTCAATTGGTTGACCACTATTTTATTTGTCTTGGCAGCTCGTACGGCCTCGTTAGGTGGCACAATATTTTATAGTCGTAAACGAAGGAGCCGGAACTGAGACCTTTCAAATAAAATTATTGAATTACATAACGCTGACCAATGTTTTCTGGTCACCCTTTTAATTGTTTAACATGATAGAATTGAATAGAATAGTTTATGAAGAAGAGTACAAATTAATTAACATAATGTTAATTTTCTGTTATTTGAGAAGAAAATGCTATGACTTACGTTCAGTGTTACCATATTGCCAGTTTTAACTGTTTTTTCCAGTTTTTTAGGATGCGTAACAGTTTTCCAGTTTTTCATGAAAAAAAACAGTTTTTGTTTAATTTCAGCCTTTTTCCAGTTTTCCAGTTTTTAACAGTTTACCTGCTCGATTACTTTCTTTTACTTGAATTTATAAATTTAATACAAAAGTTGCACAAAATGTTTCAATAAAAAATAATCCTACGCATTGAATGCAACTGTGTAGTAAGTTTTAATTCCCTTTTTAGTATTTGTTTGTGTTAAAATTTTGTGGAATCAAACGAAATGAAAATCAAATTTAATCAAAAAATGTAGAACTGATATTTTTATGTAATTAAGTAAGATCTCAAAATGTGATGAATTATTTTGTTTTTTTATGGTTTGTAGCTATTTTTTGCTATATGCTAAATAATTAATATAAATATGTTTTTTTATAATATATTTTTTTTTTTTACTTTACACAAGTACACAGAAAAAAACATATTATTCCTATTGTTAATTAAAATGTAGTTTTATTACAGAGCACAACTTGTGATCTGTAATAACATAAATTTGAAAATATTTTTTTTTTTGTTAGTATAATTAAAAGTTAGTCTACAACAAAAAATATTTTTTTTCTGTGTATATAAATATGTTATGTGTTTAATGTTTTTTATGTTGTTTTATGTTTAAATAAAATGCAATTGAATTCAAAATGCACATATTAACTGTTTTTTCTACTGTTTTTTATTTAAAAAAAAAAACAGTTTTTTCTTAAAAAAACAGATTTTTCTTACAGTTTTTTGAAAATAATACATGGCAACACTGCTTACGTTACGAAACACTTCAAAGAAATATCGATCGGTTTTGGAAATTTTTGTTAAATGATACATGAATGTTGTGTTAAGGTATTGATATTTTCATACGGTTATATTTTTTTTTTGTTATAAATTAATTCTTTTTATTTTCAATCAAGCAAAGGTTAAAAAGGTTTTCATATTTCATTTTTGTTTACGTTTTTAATTTATCCATTCAATATAAATCATACGCTGTGGTGAACTTTATAACTTAGTCGGTTAAATAGGCAGTAATATCGATATTACTTGTAGTCAGCGGCGTACCCATGATTTTGTTTCGTGGGGGGGGGGGGGGGCAATTTTTGTTTTTTAATTTTTTTTTGTTTGAAAAGCATATAATTTTTTACATACGAGAGCCTATATTTAATATTTTGTAGTGTCCGACCAAGTACTCGGCTTCGGCTTCGTAGTTCGGCCAAAAAGTGAAGTTCGGCATAGTTCGGTGTTTGGCCAAATTTTGGCCGAATTTAGCCGAACTACCGAACTTTTTATGATTATTTATAAAAAGCACAAGTAAATAACAACTGTAATTATATTTACTTTTCTAAATTTACAAAAAAAACTACATGAAAGAATACCAAAGAAAAAACAACGATATATAAATATCAATGTGTGTGAAAAAATTTCAAAAAGCCAAAAGAGTTTAAAAAAAATTTCCAGAAATATACCTACAAGACTTATAATAATCAAATTTAATGCGATATAATTAAATATAAAAAAAATAAAAAATTCGAGTGGTAAGTAATCCTAAAAAGAGAATAACAGATTCATCAATTTGGGATAGACATGATGCAGTACCAGACTTAGAAGTAGCAGAACCAAACGAAAATTTTATTGAAAAAGAAATTAAAATTTAAATTTATTTTCATCGGGATAAACATTAATTGCATTTTAGTAATTAAATGTGCTAAAGTCCCAAAACTTATTTAACAAATTGTGAAAATCAATCTGATGTAGGCGTGTCCCTATCCGGATTTCATTCCTGCAAGGAAATCTTCAGGGGACTTTGTTATTAGAATTTCTAGAGATATTTGTAAAATATCAAAGAAAAACCAAAACAACAACAAAAAATTGTCACAATTGGCTTTGTCATCTTCCAAATACTACTCTGTTTTTTTGACAGACCTAGCAATGTAGTGACGTTTATTCAAGTAAATCAACAATAGAAAATCATATGTTTTCTATTAGTGTCAGTTACATTTAAATTTGCACAAGCACCTGCATATTTGTTATTTAAATTTATTTTCATCGGGATAAACATTAATTGCATTTTAGTAATTAAATGTGCTAAAGTCCCAAAACTTATTTAACAAATTGTGAAAATCAATCTGATGTAGGCGTGTCCCTATCCGGATTTCATTCCTGCCAAGGAATCTTCAGGGGACTTTGTTATTAGAATTTCTAGAGATATTTGTAAAATATCAAAGAAAAACCAAAACAACAACAAAAAATTGTCACAATTGGCTTTGTCATCTTCCAAATACTACTCTGTTTTTTTGACAGACCTAGCAATGTAGTGACGTTTATTCAAGTAAATCAACAATAGAAAATCATATGTTTTCTATTAGTGTCAGTTACATTTAAATTTGCACAAGCACCTGCATATTTGTTATTTAAATTTATTTTCATCGGGATAAACATTAATTGCATTTTAGTAATTAAATGTGCTAAAGTCCCAAAACTTATTTAACAAATTGTGAAAATCAATCTGATGTAGGCGTGTCCCTATCCGGATTTCATTCCTGCCAAGGAAATCTTCAGGGGACTTTGTTATTAGAATTTCTAGAGATATTTGTAAAATATCAAAGAAAAACCAAAACAACAACAAAAAATTGTCACAATTGGCTTTGTCATCTTCCAAATACTACTCTGTTTTTTTGACAGACCTAGCAATGTAGTGACGTTTATTCAAGTAAATCAACAATAGAAAATCATATGTTTTCTATTAGTGTCAGTTACATTTAAATTTGCACAAGCACCTGCATATTTGTTATTTAAATTTATTTTCATCGGGATAAACATTAATTGCATTTTAGTAATTAAATGTGCTAAAGTCCCAAAACTTATTTAACAAATTGTGAAAATCAATCTGATGTAGGCGTGTCCCTATCCGGATTTCATTCCTGCCAAGGAAATCTTCAGGGGACTTTGTTATTAGAATTTCTAGAGATATTTGTAAAATATCAAAGAAAAACCAAAACAACAACAAAAAATTGTCACAATTGGCTTTGTCATCTTCCAAATACTACTCTGTTTTTTTGACAGACCTAGCAATGTAGTGACGTTTATTCAAGTAAATCAA
This sequence comes from Delia radicum, assembly GCA_021234595.1. Lineage (NCBI taxonomy): Eukaryota > Metazoa > Arthropoda > Insecta > Diptera > Anthomyiidae > Delia > Delia radicum. The sequence goes on from JAEKOY010000041.1 coordinate 17,892, forward strand.
CAATAGAAAATCATATGTTTTCTATTAGTGTCAGTTACATTTAAATTTGCACAAGCACCTGCATATTTGTTATTTAAATTTATTTTCATCGGGATAAACATTAATTGCATTTTAGTAATTAAATGTGCTAAAGTCCCAAAACTTATTTAACAAATTGTGAAAATCAATCTGATGTAGGCGTGTCCCTATCCGGATTTCATTCCTGCCAAGGAAATCTTCAGGGGACTTTGTTATTAGAATTTCTAGAGATATTTGTAAAATATCAAAGAAAAACCAAAACAACAACAAAAAATTGTCACAATTGGCTTTGTCATCTTCCAAATACTACTCTGTTTTTTTGACAGACCTAGCAATGTAGTGACGTTTATTCAAGTAAATCAACAATAGAAAATCATATGTTTTCTATTAGTGTCAGTTACATTTAAATTTGCACAAGCACCTGCATATTTGTTATTTAAATTTATTTTCATCGGGATAAACATTAATTGCATTTTAGTAATTAAATGTGCTAAAGTCCCAAAACTTATTTAACAAATTGTGAAAATCAATCTGATGTAGGCGTGTCCCTATCCGGATTTCATTCCTGCCAAGGAAATCTTCAGGGGACTTTGTTATTAGAATTTCTAGAGATATTTGTAAAATATCAAAGAAAACCAAAACAACAAAATGTTTATTACGGAGCCTTTAGGTCCCGAAATATAAATATATTTGAGTATTGAAATTCAAGTCCATTTACAAATATAAAAGCTGTAGCAATAAAATATTTATCAGCCCCACCAACTAGTGTAGCTAGCGAACAGCTTTTTAGCGCTGCCGGACAGCTGTATTCTGATAGACGAAGCAATTCACATGGTGTGAATGCGGAAAAAATGCTTTTCTGTCATGACAAAATCAAACTTTTTAATTTTAATTATTAAAGTTTTAGTTTTTTTTCTCCATATCAACTTAAAAATCGATCAACTATTTTTCTTTGACTATAAAATATAGTACAATACAAATATTTTATTCTTTTTTTGTACTTAAAATAGTAAAACTATTTTCCAAATATGATTTTTTCAAAAAAAAATATACCTATAAATTTGTATTTTGTTTATGTTTAATAACCCAGCAAAAAATTTCCAAAAAGGTAAGCGGGTTTGTAATCAAGCATTTTGGGCAGAACGCATTCCTTACTAGATTACCTACTCGATTCTTTTAACAGGGCGTGAGACTAAAATAATTGATTCTTTAGAATTGATTATTTTTTTTTACCGAAAAACCATTTACTTGATATTTTTAAGAACTACATACATTTTTTAATAAAGAAATAGTTCTATTGTAAAACTACGAAGTACTTACACAAAAAAATAGATAAATAGTTCCCTAGAAAAAATAAGAAGTACTTACATTTAAAAAAAAGAAGTAGTTTCATAAGTAAATTCAACTTTTACTCACACGTAATTCTCCTACGCCACTCAAATATAACGATCAAAACTCATACGGAAATAAAATCCTAAAAAGTGAAACATCGAATTGTTATGATAACATGGGTTTGTCATAATTTTGGAGCTGTAAACCACGAAAATATAAATTTTTCAAAAAAAAAGAACAATTCAAAATTGAAAAACAAAAATATGACTCACGCACAATCACCCTCGAAAATTGTTTTACACTCACTCACGATAACGTCAGTAATTTTAACTTCCACTCACAATTTTCTGCTCACGTGCGATCGTTAATTTATACCTAACTACAGTTTAACAAAATTTTGGCAACATGCAAATTCTGTTTTTAGTGTTATATAGAAGATAAATTCTTTAAAATTGTATAACTTCTTTTTTCAAAATGAGGAACTACTTCCAATAACGTTCTTTTATTAAGAAAAAGTATATGATTACGTCTTGAGTACAAAAAGGTATAAATATACGTTAAGAGCATTGTTAATTTATTTTAAGTAAATAATTACTTTGTTATTGAGTTCATGCTTTCTGGTCTAAATTTAAAGAATTGATTACAATACTACTTGCTTTTTTGACTCTAAGTTACCATTGACGTTATACCCAGTTATGATAGCAATTTTGAAGCAAAAATGTTTTGACATGTATTTGTTATTTTAGTTTTTTTATATCTACAAACAAGTTTTTTTTTTTTTTTTGAAATATTAAACAAATTTATGTATCAATTAAATAATTTTATTTTGATTTTTGAAGTGAGCTATCATATTAATTAAGATCCTTATATACTATTAACAAAACTCTTAAAATTTAATTCGACGATTTTTTTCATAAAAGTGTCAATGATTTGGTCAGGTTTTACCTTTTCTCGATACACTGATGCAAGAGCTAGAGCACCAAGTCTAGCTTCACCCATAGAATTCCTTATATATGTTTTCACTCTTTTTAGGGTGGAAAAACTTCTCTCCGCGGATGCAATTGTAACAGGAATTACTATCAGTAAATGTAAAAACATGTAAACGTTTGGAAAAAGCTCCTTGTTGCAATCTTGAATAGCATCTAGCGGATTTGATGGTCTTTATGGTAGTGTTTCCATAGATTAATTTCAGTTAATATAACATTAGTTTGAAAAATTATAGTCTCAAAAAAATATTATAAATTCATTTATTACATACTAACCAAAACAAAAATAAAAAAAAAATCGAAAATATTTCGGGGGGGGGGCTTTGGCCCCCAGGCCCCCCCCCCTGGGTACGCCACTGCTTGTAGTATTGCAATATTTATTATACAAATTGTTTACTTTAAGTTCAGTAATATATTTATATCGTTTAAAACAATTGTAGTTTTTAGTTTATTTTAAACAGTTGAAAAATTAATTGACAAAATCCATAAAAACAGTAGATTGTTTTGGTTTATTTCAATACTCAATATAATATAATAACTTTTTGTTCGAATTCGAGGCCATACTCTATATTTCTTTATTAGGATATTGTCCTAACAAATAATCTATAGAGTTTTTGTTTTCAAATTTATTAATTGACCACTTTCAAGAATGTGTTGATAGATCTATTTCGGAAATTTTCTAGGTTCCCATCATCAGAATACGTTTGAAAGAAGTGACAATCCCATGCAAAACATCAAACATTCATATAAACTATAGTTTTCTCACTAAATGAGAACTAATATACATATGAGCTCGAAGTTAATGATTATCACCATTAATTAAAAATTAATTGAAAACTTGTTTGTTATGTGCTGCCTCTACCTCTGGTGGATATACAATACACGCTTTTTGTTATTATTCTCCTTTTTATTTTTACACTTGCTTTGTTTTAAAACAAGATGTAAAGGGGGAGTAAACAAGACCGTACTTTGTCTTTTTGTGCAAAAATTTTTGCACAATTAAAGGTCCAAAAAACATAATTTTTATTTTTAAAAAAAATTATATAACAACTTTTTGTAATAACAACTTTTGTTAACAGAATATTTTAACTATTACCGAAAGTCCGTTTTTTTTTTTGTTTATTTTGTTTATTGAACAACAGACAGAAAGTTAAAAAATATATTTCTTTGGTAATTTAACCGTATATTTCATTGAAACAACTTTACCGATTAAATTTTTAAATAACTGTTGATTTTTATTGAAAAGTTCTTGTGAGTGAACCTATTATTAAGAGGAAATAAAATGTTTTCAATAAATTAAATCAGTCAGGAAATGGAAGTATTTTATGAACAATACAAAAATGCTCCAAAAAATAGTATTTTAGGAGCTAAAATTAAATTTTTTTAATTTTTTATTCTAAATTTTGTTTTTTTTTTTTTTTTTAAATATTTTATAAAAAACCCCAGATTTAGTTATTTGTAACATATAGCAGGGGTGGGCACGTAAATGACTTGAAGGGCCAAATTTGGTATTTCACAATCTTAAGGAGGGCCGCACTATATTAAACTAATCAACGAAAACATGTATTGAAAAGCGGTAAATTTTTTTTTACAGAATTTTGCTGTCCTATACCTGAATTTAAAATAAAAAAGTTGTAAAACATTCAAGGCTTTGTTAGGATTTTCCCTTTAGGACTTCTTTTAAAACTGTAATTTGCTTCAAAATTTTTAACACATAAGTTCAGTATTCATACTAGACACATCAATAAATAAATCTCAGAGAAAAGCTTGCAAACAACTGGTCAAAACTTTGAACCAAATTTGATTGATAGAAAATGTTTTAATCCTTCTAAAAAAGATTTATTAGAAGTTTTAATTAAATAAATTCCATAAATTAAACTTTTGGTTACACACGCATTACGAGGGTCTATATTCAATATCCTATAACTTAAATTTTCACGAAATGCGTTTTGGATGACAAAATATTCAGTAAAAAATGCCTCATCTATGATATAAATTTTAAAGTAGAAGCACATTTTTTTTTGCATTTTGTTATTTTCCTATTTTAAACAATTCAATTTTTGAATGAAAAGTCCTCTATCTCTTGATATAATACAACAATTTTTTTTTCCAATAAATTTCTATTGCAATATATGTTTTCTTACTTAAATATACATGTAGATCACGAATCTAACAAAATTTCTTAAATCGTGTTGGTCGTTATTAAAATATCGCAAATTATATATTATATCCTGCAACCCGGAAAGGAATAATTTGCTGTGTTTATAAATATAAAAAAGAACATAAGATTACCTTTGATTTGAGTATTGTATCTTCAATGAAATTTAAAGGACATTCTTGGAAAATCGGAAATTCACCCATTTTAGTTTAGATTTTAAAACTTTAACATTTTCTTGCGTATCTAATTTCTGTGGTTATCAAAATGGAAACCATTATTTCGTTATTATCTAATACTCTATCCAATTTTGCTGCCTTTTTCTGAATTTCTCAGAAAAAGGTCAAATGGTACAAAAGTTCTCAGAAAAAGGTCATACACAAATTTAGTGCGACAGTGCTCATGTAAAAATAGAGATTAAATTGAAAAAACAATCAATATAATTATCAAACGATTATGTTAGAGTTACTCAAGAAGCCAGATAAACTGGTAAAATAAATAATAAGTTCGTAAAGGAACATTCGATGCAGTATATTTAATTATGATTTTTTTTCATAATTACAATGATCTTATCTGCGGTATCTTATTTAAGATCACTTTTATATATTCCAGACGGCAGCGTCAAATATTAAGTAAATTTTGACATTTCACACATTGATGTACCTCTTCGTTTTAAACCATATAAAGGTCACAAAAAAAAAAAAAAAAATACAATTAAATACATGGAAGAATTTACAGGATTTAAGCAGTGTGATTCCGCCTTAATACAATTTTTTCTAAGGCAAACTCCAATGTTATGTTTTTTTTTGTATCATTTTCAAGATATTTCGTTTTTAAATGTTATTTATTATTATTTTAATACCTTATGTTGTACGAGTATTATAGCTGATAACTTCAATAAAAAATTAAAAACTTGACGGAAGTCATAAATTAATTCATTATATTCCTTTTTAAATTACTTTCCAAAATCTCTATATAATAAAAATGTTTTTACACATACATTTTTTTCAAATGCAAAATTCTCTATATTCCACAAAATTGTCAATAATGGAAAATTTTCAAAAAAAAATTTACGTGAGATTCAGTAGTCGCATTAAAAAAATATTGTAGAACATAGAATTTTGAAACACTTTTAATAAGCGAAATAAACAGTTGTTAAGCTCTCCTGCAACGTTCCGTTTTTGAAGATAGAGGATATTGAATATAAGCCCTCGATATAAGATTCTGGTACAGACTCGTAATGATGGTTTTAAAAGTATTATGACCTCTCAAAATACAAATCTACCTATTTTCCTTTTTGAATTGCATAAAATTCCTTGCCCTGGGTATCACACTCCTAAAAATAATTTTAAGTTTTAAAAAAAAGTTTGTAATATTACAAAAAAATACCAAAAATCATTTGTAATTATAGTTATGTAACGCAGTGTAGTAGTACTGATATTTACTGAACTGCGGATGTGTCCTTCAAAAAATGTAAAATTTTAAGATCTTCACACATAGACATGATGAGATTTGTATTGTCATATTTTCTTTATTTCTGAAGGCACACTAATCGATTTGATCCCATTTTATTAGTTCGTTTGTCATTTGCTATACGTTGACGCCGAAAGCGCAGAAGTTACAGTTTATTCCTAACTGAGTGCACACATTTTTTCAACATGTAGGAGAGTTTACAACCTTTGGAGTATCACCCATCAAAGGTTTTATGCGATTTCCTTTATGCTAAAAAAGTTATACCTGAAAGAGTTGAAAAACTTTTAAAAGTTACAAGCAAAATTAGCGTAAATTAGGACAGTTCTTAATTGAGTAGAGCACATTAATACTGCGTTTCCACTTACATGTTTTGAGCAAAACATATGTTTTGATGAAAAGAAAAATGTATGAGAAAACATGCACAAAACATGTTTAGTTTCAAACACGTCGAAAATACCTTCAGTGGAAACGTAGCCTAACAGTATAAATATTTAAATTTAGGATGTTCGCCTGGTAAAATTCGTTGTTTCAAAATTTATTAATTGACCATTTTCAGGAATGTGTTGATAGATCTATTTCGGAATTTTTCTAGATTCCCATCATCAGAACACGTTTTAAAGGAAGTGACAATCCCATGCAAAACATCAAACATTCATATAAACTAATTTTCTCACTAATGAGAACTAATATACTCATTCGAGCTCATATATTAGTTCTCATTTAGTGAGAAAACTTATATATTGTTCTTAAAATTTTTTAAATCCTGAGTTACGTGGAATCGTACGTTTCCGTAGATTTTTCCATATGCATTAAGAGAAATGTAAAAGTAGTGAGTTTGTAAAAGACGTTGTTAAATAAAAAAACCCCATAGAGGTCAATAATGCATTTATTACAGTGGGCGCATTTAAATATGACTAATACTCAAACCTAAAAACAGGGATGGTTATGTTGTTTATGGTAATCCATTGTTGTCTACTTATACTTCACTTCATTTTTAGAAACGTCAAAGTCATCATGACACAAGTCATTTCAACATATAAGATCATCATCCGATAAAGTTACACTCAAAAAAAAAAGTTTGTAAAGTCAGCAAAAAATTTTGCTGAGTCAGCAAAATTTTAGTCAGGAGGGTGCTAGCAAAAAAATTGCTAATGTCAGCAAAATCTTTTGCTGAAAATCAGCGAGCTGATTTTTAATATCTGAAAATATATAGAAATAAATATATATAACATAACAAAATTTTCTTTCAACTACTTACATCAATGGTAGTCTAAATGATGCTTTCTTTTAAAGAATGCAACTGCCGAAGATAATTATAGAAACGAAACGAAAAAATAAACAAAAGCAAACGAAACGAAAAAAACAACCCTTTTTGCAATAAGAAAAAGGAACCATACAAATCTACCTAAGATGTGTGTCTTGTCTTTCGCTTTACTCTGTCTACATGTCTGTATATGTTTGTTTGCAATTTGACCACACTAGATTATTAATCTATTAACATTTATTATAGAAATACATATTAAATTTAAATATTTTCTTTTGTCTTTTATTTAATTAATAGACAATTATTTTCTCAAGCCGGTGACAACGCAAAATTTAAGTTGTTTTAATCCTCACTTTTGTTTTATGTATGAAAAAAAGATACAAAAGTCTTCCATGGTTGATTTTTTTATATGTCTTATTAGAGTTGTACTTTTTAGTATCATTTTCCTCTTCTCTACTACATCTTGACATGCCGCGACATCTGCTTCATTCTGCGTATACCTTTCAATCTGGTTGTCTCCTACACTATTACTGTGCTTATCAGCACAATTTTTTTTAGCAAAATTAATTAGTAAAACATTAGTATATTAGTAAAGCATTAGTATAAAACAGTTAAGTGCTGAATAAGTATAACAAAAATTTTAGCTGAAAACACAATTTTAGCAAAAAAATTTGCTAAAAAATAGTATACTTGATTTACAAGACTTTTTACTAACTTTTGTACTAACTTATTTTTTTTGAGTGTACGATTAAAGGCGCCATCTGTACGGTAATGTATATTTAAAATGAAAAGTGGATTACGAACTTATTTTTATATAAAAAAGGTTTTGTTAAAATTGATTCCCTTTTTTTAATTTATTTGTATTCATTACATGTACTGCAAACAAATGAGACTATTCTATGAATTTTAAATATCGGCCATTCCAAGCCAAATCGGCCAAAATCTGACGTTGGGTTTTCCGATTTTAATTAAATTTTGCATCCAGAAACTTTATGGACGCACTTAAAGTTTGACGTGTTTAGGTTTTCAAATTTCGAAAAATCCAAGGTTTTATGCGCGATTTAGTTTTTTTGAAAACTGAGAATTATGCAAATAGTATGTAAGCCTGTGTATTCGTATAATCTTTAATATTGATTGGATCATCTCCATTTAAATTGCATTGGAATGGTACGGTACTCTACTTTTTTTCAGTTTTAAACAGAATTAAATTTTTAATGCAATTTATTTTTAAAATACACGTTTGGCCGCTCCCGATTTAAAAAAGATTGCATATTTGGAAAATATTGAATTTTTACCAAATAGTTGCACATTCAATTTTTTGGGACCCCGGGTCTATTTTTGATGATTTTTTACATAGAAAAAACATAAATTTGTTATTTTTATTTTATTTTTCAGATTTATTAAGATTAACTTTAAAATGTCATGTTAAGGAGCTCTTTAAGCGTATCTGTTTGTGGGCGTTGTGGTGTAATGGTTAGCGCGTTGGACTTTTACACAGAAGGTCCCGGGTTCGATCCCCGGTGCCGGCAACATCAAATTAATATGTATGAGTTTTTTCTATCCCTCATACGTATCGCAATGTCCACCTTCGGTGTTCCCATAGCAATTAACCCCACCGAAGTAAAATAATGAATCAGGGCTATGAACCAAAAAGCTTCAATAAGTTCGCCAACTCTCCATCAGGTGGCGAGCAACAACTGTTCTAAGACTTATCATCTCGCGCAATTACAGTGTTGCCATGTCTGAAGCCCGTCATCTTTCCCCACCTTTCATCTCTATACTATCCCTTTCCAAAGAAAGCAACACACTAAATATAGGAAGTATTTCCTGAGTGTTGCCTCTCTTTAAAAAAAAAAAAAAAAAAAAAAAAAAAAACTATACATTGAATTTTGTGGAGTTTTCCTTAGGTAAAAGATAAAGAATCTACTGAAATATTAAGTTTTAAAATTTAATATTTTAACTCTTTCGAATATCAGATTTTTATAGAAAGAAACATGATGTTAAAAGGGCTCAAAACGTATTTTGGAAAACTTAATATTTAAGTAGATTCATTTTTTCTTTCACGTATAGAGAAGAAATCTTAAAAATACAATGTATAGTTTTTGAAAGAGGCGAATTAGCGCAATATTTTTAATTTTAATCTTTTTAATTTTGAAAAATGAAAAAAATATAAAGTTGTTGTGTTTTCTATGGAAACATGATCGAATCGTTTTTCAATAAATCGTTAAAAATAGATAACCCCTTGACCCAAAACGAAGTGTTGTTTTTTTACTAAAATTTACATATATTATAAATATGGATTTTTTAAAGTCGAGAGTGGCCAAATTTAAAAAAAGTGCATTTAAAAAATGAATTGCATAAAAGTTACTTTCTTTTTAACGCTGAAAAAACTTCACTCTGCAGTAAAAAAAGTAGGGGAGTATACCATTCCAGTACAATTTAATGGTGATAATCCGACTAATATTAAATAAAATACGAATATTCAAATTTACACACTTTTTGAGTTTTTCTCATTTTTCAAAGAAACTAAATCGTTTTCGAAATTTGAAAAACTAAGAATGCCAATCTTTATGTGGCTTTAAAGTGTTTCTAAATGCAAAATTAAATTGAAATCGAAAGACCGAAGGTACAAAAATGTATTTAAAATCAGTAGTTTTTACCAATTTTTTCAGTTGTTTTTAAAATTTTATTTTTTTTATTAAAAAATTGTCAGTTATTTTTACGACAGTTGTTAGTTACTATTACTGTATTTGTTAGTTGTTTTGATCTCTTTAAAATAACGACATTTTTAGTATTTTAACGTTAATTACCTTTGTCAGCTTTTTAACTGAAATTTACAGATGTTTCAAACCGTTATTTTTAGTAGATCAACTGTAAAATTTTTTTGAGTGTACTCTTTAATAACATCTAATTGTAAAACAAAGCCGTAGGGTTCAAATCATTAATTGAATCACAATCCTTTTTTTTTCATTTAAATTCAAATTAGTAATCACGCTACAGAATCGAGTGATAGAATAAAATACAATTTAAATACAGGGAGAAGAAAATGATTCAGACAAATGCAAATTATTGTGAAATTGTTTTCCAAAAAACGACGTTTACACATATTGTTCAAAATCCATATTCTTACTAAATAGTTTAATTTGGAAAACACCTTTGTGAAGCTACATTATGTCAAAATGCTTAACTTAAGTTTCAAACATCACTGCTAACGGTCGCTGTGAAGCGGCAAGATCCATAAAATTGTCGCTATTCATGGATCCTCAGAGTTTAGTTTAAAAGTTTGCGGCAATTAATATACGGACTTAAAAAGGCTCCAAATTTATGCTTTTTTGTCTTTAAAAAAAATCTGATGTTCACCAATAAAATATTTAATCTAAATTTTGAGGTTTTTTCGGTTCGCTGAACTAGAATCAGTCATCAGATTTTTAAAAATTTAAAATGGCAGATCCAATATGGCGGGTGATTTCAAATAGTTTTAATTTAAAATTGTCACATAATTCATTTTAGGATCGTTGAATACGAATTTGACATTCGATTTTTAAAGTTCAAAATAGCGGATCAAATATAGCGGATCAAATATGGCGGATGATTTTTTTTGAAATTTGATCGGCTTTGCTGTATATATTCACATGAAAAGTTTTTGCGAATGTGAGATTAGATTTTCAAAATGGCGGACCCCTATGGTAGATGACTTTTTTTAAAAGTATCTGAAATTAGTTTTTTAAAAATTCAAATTGGCGGATCTAATATGGATAATAATTGCTTTGAAATATTATCAGTTTCGTTACAAATTATTTATCGGATTGTTTTGAGAGTCGCTAATTACGAATCTGATATTTAATATTTGAAATCAAAGATGTCAAATCTAATATACAGTTTGAAAGGAGTCCGATTGCCTAAAATAAAAAGTTATAGGTTTCGAATTAAATATGTTCTGGAAAAATGTTAGTGGTCACTGAATATAAATCTAAAATCAGTTTTTTAAATATTCAAAATGACGGATCCAATATGGCGGATAGTTTTTTTGAAAAATTATCGGTTTCGTTGTAAATTATTTCTTGGAATGTTTTGAGAGCCGCTAATTACGAATCTGTCATTTGGTACTTGAAATCAAAATGGCGAATCTAATAACTAGTTTAAAAGGAATCCGACCTAAAATAAAAAATTATAGGTTTTCTTACAAATATTATCTGGAAGAGTTTTGGAGGTCGCTGGATACGAATTTATCGGCTTGTTTTGAGAGTCGCTAATTACGAATCTTAATTAATATTTGAAATCAAAGATGTATTTTTTAAACAAACTGTGGGAAAATATATATCTTTTTCTACGAACTATTCTTTTCATGTTTTCTTAGCTTACAAGGAATATAATTCCCGAAGGGTAACTTCCGATCTAATGATGAAAAACCCAACAAACAAAATGTTCCGTTTACATACCGTTTACGGTACGGCTTAAACGGAATACGACTCTGTTTATGTACCGTTTTCAGGATCCGTATATAGACCAGAATGTGGATTATAAGGAACATCGGATCTGATTCGAGTCCGTTGAAAGTCCACAATGACGGACCGTTTTTGTACCGTTATGTCGTGTTGAAAACCGAGTTTACATCAGTATGAAACGGACCGTCAACGTACCAATAACGGATCCATATCCGGTCCGTATTCGTACCGTTTTTATCAATAAAACTACCTGGAAAAATGCATAAAATTACTCTAGATTTTAAATTTATATACACACGCAGAAAAAAACTGCGGAAATATTATCGAAGTGCTTACTAGTTATACAACTACATAAGTTTCAAGTTAGTTTTACAAATTTCTTGTAAAATATTTGAATTTTTTAGAAATATTTTACTAGGCTTGTATATATATAACATCCTATTTTTTAAACAAAACAAGTGTGAAAATAAAAAGGAGAATAAAAACAAAAGCGTATATTGTGTATCTATCAAGGTAGAGCTTTCACATAACGAACAAGTTTTCAATTTGTTTTTGATATATATTAGTTCTCGTTTAGTGGGAAAACCAGGTTATATGAATGTTTGATGTTTTGCATTTGATTGCCACTTCTTTCAAATGTGTTCTGATGATGGGAACCTAGAAAATTCCCGAAATAGATCTATCAACACATTCCTGAAAGTGGTCAATTAATAAATTTGAAAACAAAAACTATATAGATTATTTGTTAGGACAATATAATATAAAGAAATATAGAGTATGGCCTCGAACTTGAATAATTTTCATTTTCATTGCACAATTAAAGGTCGAAAAACATAATTTTTATTTTTAATAAAAATTATAACAAACTTGTATAAAAGACAAAGTACGGTCTTGTTTACTTCCCCTTTACATCTTTACATCTTAAACAAAACAAGTGTGAAAATAAAAAGGAGAATAAAAACAATAAGCGTGAGCTTGCACATAACGAACAGTTTTCAATTTATTTTTGATCAATGGTGATAATCTTTAATTTCAAGCTCATATATTAGTTCTCATTTAGTGGGAAAAGTAGGTTATATGAATGTTTGATGTTTTGCATGGGATTGCAACTTCTTTCAAAAAGTGATGATGGGAACCTAGAAAATTCCCGAAATAGATCTATCAACACATTCCTGAAAGTAATCAATTAATAAAATTGAAAACAAAAACTCTATACATTATTTGTTAGGTCAATATCCTAATAAAGAAATATAGAGTATGGCCTCGAACTTGAATATTTTTCATTTTCATTTTACAAAAATTTTGAAATATTTTACGAGAACTTTGTAAAACAAACTTGAAACTTATGTAGTTGTATAATTACTAAGCACTTCTATAATATTTCCCCAGTATTTTTCTGCGTGCATATTATTTTTTTTTTATAGATTTATAAATGAATGAGATACTGGATTCATTTTAATGTTGATAATTTATTTACCTCCGGTGCAGTATGCATCATTATCAACATCATTGTCCACATTGTGCCCAATACAAAAATTCAATATATGCATGCAATACAAAATAATACAGTAAACCCCGGTTATTACGAACGACCAAATAAATTAGTTCGTCTTAAGCGATGTTCGTATTAAGCGGGTTTTTTTTTAACGATAAAAATATGTATTTATTAAAACAAAAACAAGATTATTCAGATTTTTACATAAATAAAAGATAAATTAGCATTTCATGCATTCACAATTAAAAAAATGTTTATTAAGCTATTGTGTACTGTTTGTATATTAGGTACGTCCTCCTTTATTTCGACTTCTTTATCACTTGACAAATTTCAACATCGGGAGGATTAACAATTTCCAATATTTCTTAATCTGATAATGTATGTGACGTTAAACATTAGCATCTATATCTAGAAAGTCATCCACGGATATGGAATTCATACTAAGTCTATCCCATAAAACGGATAAAGAGTGTACTAAACATGGTTATTATTAACCGAGTTGGTATTAAAAGATGTATTTTATATGAAAATTGTTGCCAAAACGTCGGGACTTTTAAACTAGTTCGTATTAACCGAGGATTCGTCTTAACCGAGTTCGTCTTAAGCGAGTTTTACTGTACATTATTAATATTCAATTGATAGTATTTATTAAATACTATTTAAGATACAATATTGTACACTAATCAATTTACAACATTATTAGCAAATATTTTATTTGCCCACATTATCGTGAAACACCTTTTAAATTTCATAAATACATACCGTCGAAATAGTGGTACAGAACGGATGCCCGCTTTTGGCAACTGCACTTCTGTATATGTATAAGTATAATAACTAGTTAATTATAACGCGTGACCTGTAAAAGTTATAGGTGAAATTTTTAAAGAATATTTGATCGTTACTTTATTTTGACTAATTTGTGTAGTTCGTATATAACGGCACGGAAACGGATACACTAAAACGAAGTCAAAAAGGATCGTTTTCGAAAATCCGATAGCACGGTCCGTTTGTGTTGCGTTTTAGTACAATCTTTGCGTGTTTACGGACCGTAAAGTTCAATATACTCGGGATCCATTATTATATACGAGTCGCAGAGTCCGTAAAAATGTTTCTTGGGAAATAATGGTACGTTAAGTAATCTAAATAATTGATATAAATACATTAAAATCTATTTAAAACACTAATTATAATGTTATTAATTAAATATTATTTATCTCCCAGTACTAAATAACAATGGGGGTATTCATAATAGGTTCGTATATGATGTGTAAGTACACAATGGTTATTTACAGGTACGTACCTTTACAATTGTTTCCGCATTTTTAATATTATTAAGGTTATTTCTTATTTTTTTTTTATTAATTAATAATCATATAATTACAAATTATATACTATTACCCTAACCGAGCACTAGCTACTATTGCCTTCGGCGCGTTGTAGCGAAAACAGACCAGTGCCTCTGGTGGGAATCGAACCCACGACCCCCGCACTGATAAGCCAGCACGCTACCAACTATTAAAAATATTTTTTATACAGTTAATACATTATTGTTTGAAAAACAGACAAAACAATTATTTATAGTAATTAAATGTGCTAAAGTCCCAAAACTTATTTAACAAATTGTGAAAACAATCTGCTATAGGCTTGTCCCTATCCGGATTTCATTCCTGCCCAAGGACTTTGCGACTTTGTTATTATAATTTCTAGAGATATTTGTTATGTTAAATCACAAACTCAATGAGAATTCTTGTCCTCGTCTAGAAGCGTGATTTAAAACTTATAATATCAAAGAAATAACAAAAACATCAACAAATATTTTCACAATTGGCTTTGTCATCTTCCAAATATTTTGCTTTTTTAAATGTCTGAAATATTGAAATAAAAAATAAAACATATTAAAAAAAAATTTCCAGGGATGGTAAAATATTTATGAAAATACGAGGTTAACACCACATACAACGTTACTTGAATCCGGCTAATAATTTATTGATGTCAAATCTTAACAAAATGATATAATTACTATTAATTTAATACGACGTTTAATTGTAATAGTTAGTCTAATGGAAACTGTGTTAAGTGCCTAATCGACTACTAAACGATTACTATTGTGTTTACACAGAAATTGTAATTCACTACACGCAAAAAATTTACTGGTATAAGAATGTCGAAGTCAACTTAGTAATTTTTTTTTTATATAAATATAATTAAAATTATATCATTCAAGTATAAACAATCGCAATCCAATTATAGATTACATGTATAATTTATTTTGTAAAATTACGAAGTTCCCTTTGTTATTGATAAGTGCTATTGTACTTTAAAATTTTTCATCAATTTATACGATTTTTTAGCTTATCTAAGTTTTATTATGTAACTTTATAAAGTAAAATATTAAAACTAACAAAGCATAAGTTAAACAATGTAACAAATGGGTTACTTGATTGACGTACATAAGAAATTTATTAAGCTTGACAAAATGTTAAAAGGGCAAGCAGAATAAGGCTGCATATGTCATAAAGTCTACAGTAAGAAAATTATATAGGTAGAATTAACTGCAAATGCCAGTTTAAATAACTTCATTTGCTGTTGAAAAGGTGTACATTTTGCATTTAAATCAATTGCAGTATCTAGTTATTTTTAACTGTTAAAAATGAACTGTCAAATGTAGTAAAAATAACTAAAAATGCAGTTAAATAACATTACCATTATTAAAAATATATTAATTAATAAAACCAATTTATTTGTAAATATTTTAAATCTGATTTTATTATTTAATAAACACACTATTGCAAAATTATATTTACATTATATATCACTTTAAATATTCACGTTACACGATATTTTTCCAATTCATTTCTGGCACAAGGGATTTTCATTAAAAAATATTACATATAAAAATGGATAAAATGAACAACAAAATTAAATTGTTCGATTTAATAAAGTATTACTATGCAATTTTACATAAAACCAACATATGGAAAGTTTACAAGTTTCTAAAGTATATATGTGAGTAGTTTTATTTAACAACTTTTTGACGTTTATTTGTAGTGTCCGACCGAACAGTTCGGCCAGAAAATGGATTTGGTCTGTATTCGGTATTTTAAAGCATTATGGACAAATTTGGCGGATGGAAAAAATGTTTATTGGACTGATTAGATGCTATTTTGAGTGTCAAATTTGAAGAGAAGTCTGTAGTTAAGCAATGAATTCACTGTTCGGCCTCAGAAAGTTCGGCCAAATCGAAAATAGTTCGGCGGCCGAACTTTTAACTTTATAGCTAAACTTCGGCTTTTCTCTTAAATTTCATACACAAATCGAATTAAATCGGCTCAGCAAACATGTTTCCAATGCCAAAATTTGTCATCATTGCCTCTAGATAACAAAAAACCGACAAAATATAGTTTTTTGGCCGAACTGTTCGGTCGGACACTAGTTATTTGTAAACTTGTCGAAAAACTTTTCAAGTTGTATTCTATACACTAAGTTTAGGTAACTTATACGCTATTTTTTGTTGATTTTACACTTTTTATTTTTTTGCGTGTAGGAACTGAGTTAAGTTCATTTAACAAATCGAGTAAATCGTATTCTAATCTAGTAGATAAATAATTGATACAATTTTTAATTCCGACACACAGAAATAAAAAAAAAAATGGTTATTAAACATGTAACTTCTTAATGTCATGTAATGTCGTTAAATGTCATGTAAACGTAGAATATTTTATCAAATTTGTGTCATAAATGTTTTAAAACCTTAGAAATTTTATTCTACAATTTACATCATTCTTCTTTATTTAATAATAACACACTGCTACAAAAAAAACACTTTTTTGTCAGAACTTTAAACCCGACCTAGAGGGGGTTGTAGACCTAGGTGAGGACAAACAAAAGTTTCTCATTTTTTTTTATTTTTTTTTTCCCCAACTTTTCAAATTCAACAGAGTTATTTTTTGCACTGCATTTTAAAGACAATTTTATATAGAAAAAAAACTAGATATTATTTGTTAAAATCGGTTTATATTTGCAAAAGTTACAAAACTTTTTCTAAAGTAAAAATTTTGGAATTGCAGACTTTTCTTTTGCTAAACCACTTGACTTACAAACGTAAATTAAAAACTGTACAAATAGCTTAACCTAAGTTAACATGTATAGTTAAAAACAGGTGTTAATGAAAAGTTGAATAACTTTTACAATTTACAAATGTGAACCATGTTTGTTAAGAACTAAATTTTCTTTATACGTTGATATAAATTTTTATAAGCTTTTATATTAAAATAAGCAATGAAAAGCTATTAAACTCAAAAAAAGTTTATAATTTTCGTTTTTTTTTTTGGTTGCTATTCTTAACAAAAACAATACTTATAACTTACAAATGTATCAAAAAATGCACGTCATTTTAAAGCGTAATCAGTTTTCTTTCCAAACCCGTTAAAAAAAATTTAAATCGGACAAAAACTGACTGAGTTACAGGTCGACAAGTTGGCGAACATCACTGAAAACGGTTTTTTTTTAGAATAACTTCTGAATTTGGTGTTTCTGAAATGTTTTGACACAGTTTGTAATGTACTCAACAAGACGTTTAACCCACGTTAGGTCGTTTTCCAAGTTTTTTTCAAAAATAAAAAATTTAAATAATAAAATAATGTTTAGTAAAATTGTTGTAAACTGCAATTAAAAGCCATTTTGCTCAAATCAGCAAAAAATATTGCTAAATTTTAATAATATTAGTACAATGAAATTAATAGAAGCGCTACTAAATTTTAGTAAAATGTTTGTAACTATTACTTTTAACAATTATTTATTTAATAAACACAAATTATAAATATTCTTCATTTAATTTTATTTTCAGATACATTTCACAATTTTTAAAGCACAGTACACTCAAAAAAAAAAGATTGTAAAGTCAGCAAAGAATTTTGCTGAGTCAGCAAAATTTTAGTCAGGAGGGTGCTTGCAAAAAAATTGCTAATGTCAGCAAAATCTTTTGCTGAAAATCAGTGAGCTGATTTTTAGCAACAAAATTAGTAGATTCACTTAGTGGATTAGAAATACAAAAGCCTTGCTAAAAATTAATACATTTTTGCTGAATTTTAGTAGACTGAAAAAAACGCAAAAATTTGTAGAAAAATTGTAATTTAGTAAATTTATTTGCTGAAAATCATAAAACATATTTTTGTGATTCTTTTAAAAAAACTTTACAATAATTACGAAATATAAAAATAAATTTTTATTTTCCCACATTGACGACACGAATTAATTTAATATCTGAAAATATATAGAAATAAATATATATAACATAACAAAAATTTTCTTTCAACTACTTACATCAATGGTTGTCTAACTGATGCTTTCTTTTAAAGGACGCAACTGCCGAAGATAATTATAGAAACGAAACGGAAAAATAAACAAAACCAAACGAAACGAAAAAAAAACAAACCTTTTTTTGCAATAAGAAAAAGGAACCATGAAAATCTACCTAAGATGTGTGTCTTTGTCTTTCGCTTTACCCTGTCTACATGTCTGTATATGTTTGTTTGCAATTTGACCACACTAGATAACACAAGGCAACAATTTTGAAAAAAATTTTAGGGGCTTTGAAAACCACTATACAATTTTGATGTATTGTGGTCCCAGTAGTACAAATATGGTTCAATTTTGAAATTCTATGGAGAGGTTTTTTTTTAAAAAATTTTTAATTAAAATTATAAATTTTTTTAGACGTTTCTCCACATAATTAATGATAACTAAAAAAAAATTAGTCCGATATTATTCAAATAAATTTAGAAAAACTGAAATTTACATAGCCTTTAATCCGTTAATATATTGCGTTTCAATCGGCTCAGTAGTTTTGGAGTTATAATAAAAAATTGAGGGAAAAAATATTTTTTTTACGTGAAAATAGCAAATTTTTTTGGTTAAAAAAAAATCATAAAAAATCGAAAACGGCAAAAATCGTTCAGATTTATTGCTTTATCGCAAAGCCACATGTAATAGGAACAAAATGAGATATCGATCATAAAAATCGATTGATTTTTTTCGAATTTATTCGCTCATTTTCACCAAATTTTAGTTTTTTTGTCTGATATACATAAAATTGAGTAGTTAATGTTTCTTCTTTCGATTGATTGAATTTTGAAAACATTTTCCCCATGCTATGTACAAATTTTCACATCAAAAATGCATTACATAGTAACATTCGTGTATTTTTGGCAAAACCCTACCTAGAATATACTGATTCTATCTTCGGAAAGACATTTGTGTTGGATGAGCTTAAATGTAAATAAATAAATAAATTAAATAGTAGAAAATTTATATTTTATTATTCACATTTATTATAATAAATAAAACAAGAAAATAAATAAAATAAATATGTATTATAAACTACAAACTCTGAAATTTTCTTTTAGTCGATTTTCTACTATTGTTGAATAACGAAGTGTTACTCTGAATACTCCAGCAAAAATCAGCCATCATGTGTGCATCCCAGCGACCCTGGTATCGTTCCTCCATTGTCCGGATATCTTGGTGGAATCGTTCGCCCTGTTTCTTCACTCAAGTCTCCTAGATTTTCAGGAAAACGATCTAAGTGACTGTGCAGGTAGTGTAATTTGATGCTCATGTTGCATCCAAGATTCTGGAAGTGAGTTAACATCTCTTCAACGTGCGCAACGTAATCATCACCCTTGTTATTTCCTAAGAAATTTTGAATAACCCATACAAACGAATCCCATGCATTCTTCTCAATTTCTGACATTGAACTGCCAAATTCAGTATCGTTCACCAATTTGCGAATTTGTGGGCCATCAAATATGCTTTTGTACTTAAACAAAAATAAACACTCGGATGCGTGGTTCGCTGTTTCTCTCCATAGCATAGGCTTCAAAATTTCCAAGTGTCGTCTGTAAAATGAAAAAAAAAATTGAAATCAGGAATATGAAGAATTCAAATTTAATTAAGAAATATTGTAATTATAAAATATTCCAAATCTATTAATTTATACTTACTTTACGTTAGAAGACTTCATAGATAAATTCAATCGACATGGAATGCATATAGTACTCGGTGTCCAATGCTGGTTCAAATTGTGCGGATAGATATTATAGCAATCTTGATATGACTTTTGCAATGAAGTTAAGAACCACTTCCATTTTTTCCCGGTGATATATTGGCCGCACACATAACAAAATAAATCTGGATCGTTTTTACATGAAAATGTTCTGGCTTTCTGGCTCATTTTTATTATATTTGAAAATTGTTTTTTAACTTCTAAGCTGTATGACTCTAATTTTTGTGTAGGTATTAAATGATGTTTGCGTTATCGCAAACACTTCTTGAATGAAATAAAAAGGGTCAAGGAGATCTTATAAATACTGATACTATAATTTGGGATAACCCTTTGTGTGGATACAGTTTGTGTGTGCTGCAATTTTTTATTATTCCCAAGAATCCTAAAAAACATTAAGGACTTTTATGAAAAAAAAAAATTATCCGTTACAGGTAGCTAACGGAAAATAAGAGCACTTCAGCGTACACGCACATTTATGAGCGTTTTATTACTATCCTACCGCAATCGTAAAAATTAAACAATCTTTTGTTTATTACTTATTTTTTTTTAATTATTAGAATCATAAAAATGTCATAGAGGTTTTTCCCAAAGGGGTTTTGCCAAAATGCGTGTCGTAAAATGCACCTGAGTTTTTATGTTCTGCATTTTCATTATATAGTAGGTACAATTTTCTACAGTGCTTGTAAATATGCGATACCTTCAATTAATTGTAAATAAAAATGTAAAGCATGCATCGATTTTTATGATCCATATCTAGTTTAATTCGCATGATATGTAGCTTTACTACAAAAAAATAAAAAGTAATATTTTTTGCAGTTTTCGATTTTTTCCAGATTTTTGTTTTTCAATTTTTTTTTTTTTTAGCATTTTTTTTTTTTTTTGCTAACAATTTGTTTCATAACTTTGAAACTATTGATCGCATTAAAAAAATTTGTACACGTTATTGAATGATATTGTAAACCTTAATTTTTGTAAATTTAATTTGACAAAATCGGACTAGTTGTTTTTGAGTTATGACAACATAAGTGGAGAAATGGCTCAAAATATTTTCAATTTAAAAAAAAAAATTTTTTAAAAAAAAATTATCCATAGAATTGAAAAATTTTACCATTTTTGTACTTAGGCAGCCATGATGCATCAAATCTATATAGTGGTTAGTCAAGCCTTTTTTTGCTGTGACCTGTGTAATTAATCTATAAACATTTAGTTTAGAAATACATATTAAATTTAAATATTTTATTTTGTCTTTTATTTAATTAAAATACAATTATTTTCACAAGCCGGTGACAACGCAAAATTTAAGTTGTTTTAATCCTCAATTTTGTTTTATGTATGAAAAACAAATACAAAAATCTTTCATGGTTGATTTTTTATATGTCTTATTAGAGTTGTACTCTTTAGTATCATTTTCCTCTTCTCTACTACATCTTGACATGCCGCGACATCTGCTTAATTTCATATCTTACAATCTGGTTGTCGTCCACACTATTAATGTGCTTATCAGCACAATTTTTTTTAGCAGAATTAATTAGTAAAACATTAGTATATTAGTAAAGCATTAGTATAAAACAGTTAAGTGCTGAATAAGTATAACAAAAATTTTAGCTGAAAACACGATTTTAGCAAAAAACATTTGCTAAAAAATAGTATACCTGATTTACAAGACGTTTTACTAACTTCTGTACTAACTTATTTTTTTGAGTGTATAAATAGACTTAATATCGAAATGACAATTAATTTAAACTTCTAAATTAATTTTTCATTTCGATATTTGGAACATGTTTTAATTTGCTCGATTCGAGTTTACGAACAAATAAAAAGAGGACAGATTGAGAGAGACTAAGGTGGATAAAAAGCCCAATGGTAATGCCTACTGAAAACTTTACTGTTATTACGGGAAATTTAACTATCTTGAGCGTTGCTGTATTTTTTGCTAAATTTAGCAATACATGTTTCCTGAACTGTAATGGAATTGGTAGCCGCTACATAATTTTAGTGAACTGCAATTTAAAAAAACTGCATTAAAATTAGTAAAATATTTTGCTAAATTCAGCGAAAAAAATTAGTACAAAATCAGTAATTTATAAAATGAGGATAGCAAAAAATGTTGCTAAAATAAAAATTATTCTAAAAATTAGTACAAAAATAGTAAAGCACGATTGAGAATTTTTTCTACTAACTTTTTTTTCTGATTATATTAATAAGATTTAACAGCAAATTTTTTTTGTTCGCTTCTATCTTCGTAGGCTTCTATTTTAACACTGTGCCTACAAGCATAAATAAACATGTTTTCTTCTAGAATTTTCTTAACGAGTGCTTGTTGTTGTGGTTTTTATGTAGAAACACATGAAACAAAAACCAACCACCATTAGTTATAAATGCACGCACATATGCACATTAGGGTTATAGCTTTTTGAATTTTTTGCAGATATCAAATTCTTCATCGCATTGACCTATACACCATGAGAAAATATTAAGAAATCATATAGTACTTTTAAAAAAAGTTCACGCACCAAAACGCGATGACATTTTGAATTTTTGTTATTCTTTTAAGTAGAAAAATATACATTTCATTTGCGAAGTAATTAGCATTTTCTATAATTTCATTAATATAAAAATATCTCACCATTTGGATGGAGGGCGCCAAAAAATCGGGATATTATTACACTATGGCGACTTTAATTTTCCTTCGGTTGTCATGGAAGTTCCTGCCAGATTCCTTTTTTTATACTCCAACGAAATCTGAAGACTGGATTGATATTTTTCTAAATAATTTACACGATTTATGCCTTTTTCAAATTAATGGTGTGTACAACGATTATGGAAAACTGTTAAATTTAGTATTTGTAAATGAACCAACTGAATGCTCATTAAATCGTTTTGATCCTATTACCAAACCTGAAGATGTTTTCCATCCCACCATCGAAATTAGCTGTATATAACAAATGTTAAAAAAAGAGAACCAACCGAAAAAAGAGAAAAAGTGTTCTGTTTTAAACGTACTAATTACAATGATCTAAACTTTTTACTTAACAATACAAACTGGCTAGAACTTTTATCAATGACAAATGGAACCCCTTTAGCTATAGATGCAATGGTTAATATTTTTTACAAAACTATAATGGATTATTTCATATTTTCATGCATTAGCTTCACCATTAACGATTATGTTTAATGCATCGATAAAGCATGGATACTTTCCTCAATTTTGGAAGGAATCATTTTAATCCCGCTTTTTAAATCTGGAAACAAATCCAATGTAATCAACTATAGGGAAATAGCTAAATTGAGTGCTATACCTAAACTTTTTGAAAATTGTCTAACTGATTTTCTCAGTCACCAAGTTTCATCTATTTTATCACCTCATCAGCATGGTTTCAGGAAAGGTTGCTCGGCAATTACAAATCTTCTACAACTTACTACTTTGGTAAATCGTTGATTTTCCTCCGTCAACTAACTGATGTTATTTACACTGACTTCAGCAAAGCCTTTGATAAAGTAAACCACGATCTACTTATAAGAAAATTATATTTAATGGGCTTCACATATAATACTCTAAATTGGATTGAATCATATCTAACACTCCGTAAACAACGAGTTTGTTTCAATAACACCACCTCTAAAATCATTACTGTGACCTCAGGTGTACCACAAGGTAGCCACTTGGGTCCGATATTATTCACTCTTTTCATAAATGATCTTCCTCTGGCAATAAAATATTGCAACATTTTGATGTACGCTGATGACGTTAAAATCTTTCTTACATTTAAATCACCTTCGACAAGAATCTTGTTACAGCGGGACTTGGATAGTTTCTACATGTGGTGTAATCATAACCTTATGGATTTAAATCTAAAAAAAGGTAATCATATGCGTTTCGCAAGGAAGTGTTACTCGCCCTGCTTGTATTTCTTAGGTGGCTATATTTTGGAATCAGTAAATGAATTCTTAGATCTTGGTATTTTAGTTGATCCGAAACTAAACTTTCTATAACATATTACTATGATGACAAATAAAGCTCGTGGCGTGCTTGCTTTTATTAAACGATGGGCGAAAGAGTTTGTTGATCCAACTATAACAAAACAATTATATACATCTCTAGTTAGACCAATTGACGCTGAAATTTGCAACAGCCGCATTGAATCTATTCAAAAACAATTCTTCTGTTTTGCTTAAGGAGTTCTTTTCCTAATCGTGTTGAAGATCTTCCGTCATACACCATTAGATTGTCAATAATTAAACTGCCAACACTTAAAGCCGTAGAATAATGCTTAATGATGTATTCTTTGCCAATCTGCTTAAGGGAAATACTACCTCTGACTTTCTGCTGGGCAATATCAACTTTAACGTTCCCCAACGACCGACTCGTAATTATACCCCAATATACCTTCAAGCTGTACAAACGAACTACGCTAATGCCGATCCTTATAGAAGACTACGTCTGCAGTTTATTGATATGTACGATTTTTTTGATTATTCTGCCAACATTAGTCTTAGGAAGCGTAATATAATTTTGTTTTGAAATACTCAGAATTAAATTTATTATTATTATTATACTTTTTTATTATTATTATTATACTTTATGGTTAACAAAAAGAAGAAAAAAATAAAAATCTTGGGGTAGTTTTAGAAATTGCATTCGGTTTGTGAAACTTTTTCACCAAAATTACCAAAAAAAAATGATTTTTATTATCAATAAAACATTGTCCATGCGTGGTATGCTTAACAGTTTTTTTTTCAGCACGTTTTTCTGCAAGAACGTTTTTACCTAATTTTTTCTTTGAGTGTACTTATAGTATGTTTGCCCAGTTTGTTTGGTAAGTAATAGTTTTAATTATTCCAAAAAAGTTTTTTTAATATAAATTTTTCGATTTCCTAATTTTAGCACTAGGCTTTAAAAAAATAATTAAAGGTTCTGCTGAAATCCGCAACAAAAGTAAGTAAGAAATTGCGTAATTTGTAGAATGAGAATAGCGAAAATTGCTACTAAAAACATATATTGTACTAAAAAATAGTACAAAAATAGTTAAGTGGAATTGACAACTTTTTTAAAATTTTTCTACTAACTTTTTTGTCTGAGTGTATAGTATATTGAATACAAAATCGTTTCCCACTATTTTGACACTCAATCTCAATATCGCAATATTTTTTGGTCAGTTTACCGAAATTAGTTTTTTATATTTTTTTAAAAAAAGAAGCGTCACTCAGCAAATTCTTCATATTAATTAATGTGTCGTTTTTTTTTGGAAAGGGGTTAGAGGATAGATAAATGGTGGTAAAAGATGAAAGGCTTCAAATATGGTGCTAAGGGAACACCGAAGGAGGGCGCTGTTACGTCACAGGTGGTCTAGACTTAGGTTCCTATAATCCACAAAAAAAAAGGGTTTAAAATCACTATATTTCCGGTTTCAGAACTTTTTTAAACACTGGCCTAAATAAGCTTAGGGGGTTCCAGATTCTAAGAATAGAACATACTTTGAATCCGAAATTCAGAATTTCTCCATCACATTAGGTTTTCGAGATATCTTAACATAAAGTGTAGAAAACCCGGGTTTTTGCTAGAATTATTTGGAGCGTTATATCATCGCGCATTACTTTTCACAAAATTTGTTATGTAAACTAAATTCCCTCCATATTATTTTTAAAAATCATATCTTATATCTTCTTTGATAAATATTCCGTTGTATTTATAGTGAAAATATTATATCAAAAAATTTCAACGGACGATTATTGCGAAAATAATAACATATTAGGGAGGTTAAACCTAAGTTTCGAAAACATAAGGGTGAATTTCAGATGACATAACATATTTTGTGAAAAAGTCATAATAAGAGATTTTATACCGTCCCGAATATAGCAAAAGTCTACATTTTATGTTGCTCAAAAACCGGATGTGATCAAGAAATTCTGATCTCGAGCCTTTAGAAAATTATGTTTTAAACTTAACTTTTAAATTTGTGCACAGATTTTTATTTTGAAATATAGTTTTCTGAAATCGGATATATAATGATTTCAAACCCTATACTGTGGACTGCTTTTTTTTGTCCATACCTAATTCTAGACCACCGGTGCGGTTTATTGCGAAATTATGCTAGACTACTAAATTATGCTAGAAACATGCTGATGCTGATAACCAGGGCAAGTTTAAAATGGCATAACTAAGTACAAATAGCACGAAATAAAGCAAAAAAAATAACTATCGTAGTAAATTAGTATAAAGATTTAAAAAAAAAGAGTAACTGTAAAAGAAAATAATTCAAAATTAATTTTCTACAAAAAAATTAAAAAATTTACTTTTTCTAGGCTTTATATGGAATAGATTACATAGGTATCAAACTCTTTGACATTAGATGTCAGTGTATGTAACTCATGAGAATGTGTTGGACATACATAGTATACCCTGCAGGAAGCTTGGGGTCAAGTGTCTCCAAGTCTCCACTTTTGTCTACTATTTTGTTGACATTGTCAACTAAGCGTCTACACTTTTTACTTTATTAACTCCCTAGTAAATTTTTGGTTCCAATGTCTACATATGGTGCCATTAGAACTAATTAGTCACTAGTGAATCTATGGTTCTTATGTCTACATGTGGTCCCATAAGAACTAACGAGTCACTAGTGAATCTTTGGTCCAATGTCTGCATATGGTCCCATAAGAACTACCTAGTCACTAGTGAATCTATGTTTCTAATGTCTACATATGGTGCCATAAGAACTACCTAGTCACTAGTGAATCTTTGGTTCCAATGTCTACATATGGTCCCATAAGAACTACCTATTCACTACCTAGTCAATAGTTCTAATGTCACTAGTGATTTTCAATGACACGTACATGTTAAATGTCTATAGCAAATTACATTGCCTGGGGAATATTTGGTTAGTAGTACTGGTGACACAGACAATAGTGAATCAATACTTTTTCACTATTGACATTTCCTGCAGGGAATTTAAAGAATGCTAAAAATCCATTTAGTAGCAAAAGCCAAAAAAAAAACTACTTGCCCTACTGATAACAAATAAATAAATTATTGCAAATTGTGGGAATTAAACTCATATATTTTATTTAGATTATTTCGAACAATTAAACTAATTAGAAAGAAAATAGCACAAGTTGAAAGTGACAATTTAAAGGTCGTATGAATGAGTGATTAGTTTGGTTAAAAAAATGTTGTCACTCGCAAATAGACTAAAATTGTAAAGTAATTGATTTTTCATTCACAGCAGCCAGTGCTTTTAGCAAAAATTTTATGATACATAAAATGCAAATTTTAAAAAAAAACTATACAAGTTACAGCAAAAATTCATGAATTTAAACATATGATGCTCTACAAGTCAATCTCCCAGATGCGTTTTATATTTAAAAAAAAAATCAGCTTAAATGTTTTTCTATTGAGTCAGACATTTTAAGCATGATACTCGACTTAGTTTTGGAGAAAATATTCGTTAAATATTGTGTATCACAAATATTCAATTAAAATTCAAATATTTGTTCTAGTGCCACTGTACGTATACGTATTGCTATTAATATTAGGTCCATTCGTTTACAACCAAAATTTGCACAAATTTGTAAAAATTTGCACAAATTTGTATAAATTTGTACTGGATTTTACTAAAATGCGTTCGCGTACACATAAATTTGCAAAAGAGAGCATCTACTAAGAGAGTAAAGTGACAGTTGTCAGCAAAAAACCTGCAAATTTTTACTGAACAAATTTTTGCCTGTAAAATCCAGTAGAAAAACAAAAACATATGATTAAATTAAGTAAACAAACAAAAATAAGCAAACATTTAGTAATAAAAACATTTAAAAGAACAAAAGATGAATTAAAAGTGCGGCAAAAAAATAAAATAATTATTTTCAACCTGAAACAAATTAAAGTAGTCAGTTACAATTAATTATAGTAACAATTTATCAGTTTTCTAATATTTGTGTTGTTTTTATTTGCATTAATATATTAGAGATGTAAAGCTAATGAATATATGAATACTTCTTACTGCATATTATTCAGCGTACCGAATATCAAAAATCAAGTATTCATGTATTTTCGTATGTTATTTAACTAGAAACAAAATTAAAAGTCATGTACAAACTAAACAAGTCTAAAATCTTCAACAAAAGTTTATTTAATAAATACAATTGCTACGAATTTATAATTATTAAAATGCAATGCATCAAGTACCAAAAACAATATATACTGGGTAGTCTAAATAACATATATTTTACAACACAAAGCTTTTTAGCGCTCATATGTTTGAATTAACTTGCAAGTTTTTGCAGGTTTTCCGTTCGTTTACTTTTTTGTGCAGGAGCCAGTTTTGAGAGTAACATTTTCATTTTGCCCAAAATTTACTCATATACTGGATTTTACTGGAAAAGTAAACGAATGGACCTATTTTTATTATTGTAATGTAGGGATTCACGCTTTGTATATAATGTACACAATTCGTATTTGCAGGTACATACCTTAACAATTGTTGAAGTACAATTTGTTCAATTCTTTCTAAATACCACGATTATTTCATTAGTTTTCCATTCCTTTTCATATAAAATTGAATTTTTTATAATAAACAATAAAAACATATTTATTTAAATGTTTTCTTTATTTTTTGAAAGCTAGAAATGAAAACACAAAACAAATTTATAATAAATTTTCCAGAATTGGCAAGAAATTTGTGATACAAATATGATAAAAATACGATGTTTGCACAATATACGACATTACATGTATCCGGCTAATATCACTTTCGATACACAATATTCAACAAATAATCAAAACGTATCCTGTTTTAGAAATAATACAAGTTAGTATAAAAGTTGGAAGATTTTTAGATAGATATACATTAGGCCGGGTCGATTTGTATGGAGGCAAAAAAATCGCTCAACGTTAAAGGAAAATCGTATTCTAGGGATCAAAATAAGAAACTTTGCCGAAGGAACCATACCTCTAAAACGAATTCTGATGCCCCGACTTTTGACCCGTAGGTCAAATTTTGAAAAATTCCACTTTGACCCATTTTGAGTGCCCCAATCGAATCCAACCCCAATCGAATATAATTTATACATGTATCTGCTAGAACGTCTTCCGAAGAAGAAATAGAGACCCTAATCTTGGAAAGACACCTCCTACTTTCTGAAATATCTCTATCCCTAGATTTGTACATCTTGCTATAAAAACACGGTTAAAAAGGACCCCCTTTAACTTAAATTTTAACCTTTTAACGGTCACCTAGAATAATGATTTATGAATTAATCTGCTAGCGCGTCTCCCGGAGAAGAAGTAGCTCCCATAATCTTGGAGAGATTCCTCCTACTTTTTGAAATATCAAAGTGGGCTTTTTCAAAATTTGACCCTACGGGTCAAAAGTCGGGACTTCGGAATTCGTTTTAGAGGTATGGTTCCTTCGGCAAAGTTTCTTATTTTTATCCCTAGAAAACGATTTTCCTTGAACGTTCAGCGATTTTTAAATCGACCCGCCCTAATATACATATATATTCAGAACTACACAGTTTGAACTGTAATTCAGAATATATCAAAATATAAATTGAAATTCAGAAATTCTATATGAAATTCATAAAACATCAACTGAATTTCAGAATTTTCATTTTTAAATTTAGAAATTATTATTTAAAATTTGGAGTTTCTGAATTTCAATTGATATTTTTAGAATTTCATATGGAATTTTTGAATTTCAATTAATATTTTATGAATTTTAAATTATGTTTTCTAAACTCCAATTGATATTTTCTGAATTTCAGATGATATTTTCTGAATTTCAAATGGAAATTCTAAATTTAAATTGATATTTTCTGAATTTCAAATGGAAATTCTAAATTTCATTTGATATTTTCTGAATTTCAAAGGGAAATTCTGAATGTAAATTGATATTATGATGTGAGCAAGATTATTCAAGTTCACGATCATTTGTTTTTTGTTAAACAAAAATCCGTGCAATGTTTATTTATTAAATAAAAAAAAAATAAAAATTGTTTCATCCGCTAATTTAAAGCAGACTTTATCTACTGACAGGTCCTTACATGTTCCACATCGCTTCTCCGAAAATCTTCAGCAAACAAATGATCTTGAACTTGAATAATCTTGCTCACATTATAATTTATGATGAAAGGTCGAATAATAAACTTCTTGTTTTAATTTTTTTAAATTTAAAAGTAAAACATTTAAATTGATATTTTCTGAATTACAAAAGATGTAGTAGTACAAGATTTTTTAAATTTTTTGTGACAAATTCTGGTGTTTACCCAAGACAGAAAAATTCCAAATAATTGCCTGTAGCTACGACCCCTTCTCGTCACACCCATTTTTAATAAGTCTAAATTATGCAGTGTGTACCTGACTTTGATCGCGTACGATTCAAAATAAAAATTCATTGATAAAACTTTAGTTTGTAAAAATATAAATACGGACGTCATATCTCCCGTTTTAATTGCCAACTTAAAATGCAAGTCAGTTGCTCATCTTAATGTATTTTAAAATGCAACAACCATAATTCAATCATACTTTTGTGCATTATTAAGTGTGAAGTGGTCGCTAGATACGATTTAATAAAATTTATATATAAATCGTACATTAACCCTTTTATTTTTCTTTAAACACTTGAATAAAAAAAATAACACAAAGAAATCACTATCAATTACAAGTATTTCAAGGATATTGTTTGTAGGAACTTTTATGAAATTATAAAGCCAGAAGAGTAATAAGAAATTCAGTGATTTCCATGCGAAGAAGTATTCAACATTTTAGGAAAAGTTAAACATAAAAAGTTTGTCAGTAGAATCTACTAAAAATGACGGTCAAAACAAAGGTAAATGTCTTTAAAAAGAAAACAAAGTTAATTACCATTAAAATAAGAAAAAATTTGTTATTTTTACCTGTTTAAAAACAACTAAAATAACTAAAAATTTAATTATACAAAAATTTTGAAACAACTGAAAAAATTAGTAAAAACGACTGTTTTTACAGTTTCAACGTGGAAAAATCTTTCTAGAAGTCAGAAATCAGATTATAAAGTAAATAAAGGGTGTTTTTTATACAGGTATAGAACTTTAAGTTGGCAACACTTTTTTAACTGGCGGCCATTTTGTCAGCTGTCAAGTGATTTATGTTTAGTTTGGTTTGGTATTTCAACATGAATAGAGGCCTGAACAACGCTTCCAAATTGTGCAAAATTTATTTTGAAATCATGGTTCTGTTCGAAATACGTATCGCGCACTACGTCCATTTTACGGTCAACATAATCGTCCATCAGAGCAATTAATTCGATTAACTATGGAACGTTTTCGCACCACGTTTGCTCTAAATGATAATATGCATCCACAGAGACGTCGTACAGTGCGTAAAGAAGAGCGTAGCATTGAGGAGCTGTAGAGCGTAGCATAGAGGAAGACCCCAATCAGTCTATACGCCATCGTGCACAGGAATTGGATATGTGTTCATCTACTTTATGGAAGATTTTGCGGAAAGATCTTGGTTTGCGTGCTTACAAAATCCAACTCGTGCAACAATTGAAGCGACACGATCACCTAGCTCGTGCCACAATTGATTTATTGAAGGAAACGTTTGGTAACCGCATAGTTTCACATTTCGGACCCGTGAATTGGACTCCCAAAATCTTGCGATTTAACGCCGCTGGACTATTTTCTTTGGGGATATGTGAAGTCGCTAGTCGCCGATAAGCCCGAAACGATTGACCACTTGAAAAACAACATTCGCAGCGTTATTGCCAACAAACGGCCACAAATGTTGGAAAAAGTCATCGAAAATTGGACCTCCAGATTAGACTACTTGCGAGCCAGCCTTGGCGGTCATAGAAGATTATCTTTCGAATAAAGTTAATTATGTCAATTTAAAAAATTCATCTTTGTTTTATTCCATTTAAAAACACCATTTAGAACAAAAAGATAAAATTTTGCAAAAAACCAACAAAAACAAAGATTTTTTGTTCTGGAGCCAAGTTTTAGTTACTGATGAGAACAAATTTAACATATTTCGATCAATGGACAATGTTATGTCTGGAGAAAGGCCAGTGAGGAGCTAAAAGAAAAAAATTTATAACCAACTGTAAAGCATGGTGGGGGAGGTTCAATTCATGCTTGTTTTTGTATGACTGCGGCTGAACCAGGGGAACTTGTTATAATTGAAGGGATTGTGGACCACACTAAGTAATTAAACATTCTGAGAGAAAATTTGATAAACATTCTGAGAGAAAATTTGTTGAAAAATTGGGAGCAAAAGATACATTTTACTTCTATCAAGATAACGACCTCAAGCTCAAAGCTCATAATGTACGTCTGTTATTACTCTATAACTGTCCCCATGTGCTTGAAACTCCACCTCAGTTTCCAGACATCAACGTTATTGAGCATTTATGGTC
Organism: Delia radicum; assembly: GCA_021234595.1. NCBI lineage: Eukaryota > Metazoa > Arthropoda > Insecta > Diptera > Anthomyiidae > Delia > Delia radicum. The sequence continues at coordinate 50,512 of JAEKOY010000041.1, forward strand.
ACATTTGGAAATGACCTGAATAATCACACAATAAGCAACAGAAATGACCCTGAGAATGCTTTAAAGGAAGAATGGTCGAAAATTGATGTGTCCGTATGTAACAAATTGGTGGAATCAGTGCCACAAAGATTGTCTGAGGTTATAAAAAATAAAGGGTTGCCAACCAAATACTAAATTATAAAAAAATATGTTAAAACTTAATAGTTTTAGAAGTATTTTAAGATTATCTTAAAATGTTATGATATGGTGTAACGTTTTAGTCTTTTTTTTGTGCTGCATCCTCTATTGTATTATTATTTGTTTGTGCTGTAGTGGTAGAGAGACAAACTTGTACTCAGAGTTTCCGGGTTCAAATCATAGTACGTATTTGGTGTTTTTTTCATTTCATCTCCACGTACAATATTATTTGTGTTTGTTTCCAGTTGTTTTCATTTATAAATAAACCTCACATCTCATTCAGAATGAGTAAGGTATGATTGTATCTACTTGCCTCTCGATCATAACATCAAAAATTAATCGTAAACAATTTGCTTCGTTTTTAACATGAACCAAAAAAAAAATATGTTCCTTTCATGAACATTATGTTGTTGATGATAATGTATATGAAACTTATTTCTTCTTTTCACAATACTGTAATATTAATAAAATGGATAAAGACTTTAAAAATTGTATTATTGTTAATTGAAATTTAGAATAATACAGTGACCAGCAATATACGTTCAATGTTATTGATAAATTTTTGTTTGTATATAAATTACTTCAAATTCAAATTGTTTACCACACACAGGGAAAAGATCAGTTGGAATTCGTTCGATATTACATTATTTAAGTTGTTAAACAAATATTTTAGCTGTGTGTGCATACAAATGTTAATCAGGACCAGTTATTTTGTCTAGTGCAAGTTTAAAAATGTGCTTAATAAACTAATTTTCTTGGTGACAGACAATTGGTTGATTTCCCTAATTATACAATTTTAAATATGGTTAGAAAAACTACTAGTCTGTGCAACCATAGAAAAAAAATCTTCAGTAAACAGAGCTATTTAATTGTAATCATAACCCTTGCTCCCAATTGCCGTAACTATTGTACCTTGTTTTGAACAAAATAATTGTTATTTGCTACTTGTGTCAAATCAATTATTTAAAAATAACAAAACGAAAATTTAAACAAAAAAAATTTAGTAAAACTTATAAGTACAAAAATTTTAAATGCTTGGAGAATATGGAATAAAATTAAACAAACACCATGGAATAGTAGCAGAAATCAAGGAGATGCTAATGTGGTAAGCTTAAATGTTGTGTACATATAAATTATTGTATTGTTGTATTTTCTTTCAGAATTTGAAACATATTTGTTAGACGGAGGATAGAATATACTTTAAATATGGGGTAAAATTGGAGAAAGCTAACATGTTAACAGCACTTACTTAGCAGCGGCATTGCTCTATCTAGCGAAGTTGCGAAAACATGATTTATAATTTTTAAGTAGAACCTGTGGTCTAGACCGGTATCCAGGGTTTCCCGGTCTTCGGTCTACCCGACTAGACCGAAAGACCGGGTGGAACGAAAACCCGGGAATTGCAAAAAACCTGGCTACACCGAAAACCACGTAGACCGGTCTACTCGTAACTTTTTGCATTAAAAAAATATGATTTTTAATCACAAAAGTAAATAATAAAAAAAAGGTACCTTTTTCAAAAACAAAGTACTATTAAAAAAAAATTGTATCTAGTTTAAAAAAAGTACATTTATTTTAAAAAATTACCATTTTTAAAAATATACTCGATCAAAAAAGTGGCCTTTTTCAAAAAATTAAATTTAGTTAAAAAAAGTCTGTGTTTTTTCCAAAAAAACCGTAAATTTTCCAAAAATAGTACCTTTTTCACAAAAAAAAATCTTTTACAAAATGAAGTACCTTTTTCAAAGACGTTCCTTTTTGAAAAAACAGCCTTCATTCAAAAAAAAACATTTTTTTCACAAAAGTACCTTTTTCTAAAAAAAAAAAAAAAACCTTTATCAAAAAAAACTAGTTTCTTTTACCCTTTGAAAAAAGCTTTTCAAAAAATTATCTTTTTCAAAATAGTATATTTTTTAAAAAAATTACCCTTACCAAAAAGTACCCTTTCAAAAATAATACAAAAAGTCCCTTTTTCAAATAAATTACGTGTTTTCGAAAATAATTATCAAAAGCACCTTAAGGAAAAGTATCTGTTTTCAAAAAAAGAACATTTTTTTCAAAAAGTAAATTTATCCAAAAAAAAATATCTTTTTAAAAAAATTAGCTTTTATCAAAATACTTGCTTTTTCAATAAAAAAGTACATTTTTAAAAGATACTTTTTTGACAAAAGTAACTTTTTGTAAAAAGATGCCTTTTAAAAAAAGACATTTTTTTAAAATGGTCCTTTTTTGAAAAAGAAATTTATTTATAAAGAATATTTTTTATTAAAAAAGGTTGTTGTTTTAAAAAAGATACTTTTTTGGTGAGATGTACTTGCTTTAAAAACGTACTTTTTTGGATAGGGTACTTTTTTGAAAAATTTACTTGTTTTGGAAAAAGGTGCTCCTTTTATAAAGGTATTTGTTTTGAAAAAAGGTTCTATTTTGGAAAAGGGACTTTTTTGAAAAAGGGTACGTTTTAAAAAACTTTTTTCAGAAAAATACTTTTGTTTGTAAAAAAGGTACTTTTATGAAAAGGGTAGTTTTTTTTGAAGAAATGTACTTTATCAGAAAAATATACTTCTTTTTAAAAGGAGTAGTTTTTTTTTGGAAAAGGGTAGTTTTCCAAAAGTCACTTTTTGAGAAAGGATATTTTTTGTGAAAAAGATATTTTATTGAGAAAGGGTAGATTTTTGAAAAAGGTACTTTTTGAAGAAAAAAAAATACTATTTGAAAACAACATACTTTTCTTTTTTGATAAAGAGTACTTGTTTGTGAAAAAGGCATTTTTTTGAGAAAAGGCACTTTTGCGATTATAAAGGGTATGTTTTTATGCAAGAAGTACTTTGTTTTAATATCGCTGACCGGGTTTTACGGGTACAACGCCCTAGTCTTTATTTCTATATTATTTATATTGACTGTAATATTTATTTTAATAAATAAAAATAAAGACATTGGATGCGGTGTATTACTTAATTAATTTCGGTTAAGTAGATAATAAGTTCAATTGTGACAACAAGTACATTTTTTTTTAATTCCGTAGGTATAATTGAATAGTCAATACTCATAGCCAAATTTTAATGACTTCAATTGAATTTCTAAGTTAAAATATATTAGTAAATGTAACAAAATTCGGTTGGCAAAAAATTCGGTTGCAGCAATTGGTTCTCTTTTCTGTGTGCATATATTAGTAGTTTATTATATAAAGTGGAATACAGACGTTAAATATTATTGATAAGTTAGAAAGTTTGAGGTTAAGAAGAAGAATAAACGTTTTTTCTCTAAAAATTATAAACACTATTTATTAATTTAAATCAGACTAGACAAGTTTCTGCCTTTTTATGGACAGGCGTCATCAGTGATTTTCCATTATAAATTGTATTATTATTTGTGTCTTATAATTGTCACATTGTCTCTATATGATAAATTTTTCAATAACCTGCGGCTGTAAGAATTAAACCTGCGCTCTTCTTACATTACAAACGTAAAAAGACCGTATAATATACAATAACAGAAAAGGCTAATAGGAAAGAAAACTGCAATTTAGCTGATTACATTCGAGGCCATTCTTGGGTGTGATCACTAAACGGTCATGGCTTGGTATTGTTACGTTTGTAATATAAGAAGAGCGCAGGTTTGATTCGTACAGGTGCAGGTTGTTGAAAAATGTATCATATTGCTGAGATTTGTCAGGGAAATAGGACGGCTGTTTCTAGTAAGGGGACGATAGGAGCTTGTTCTGGGGAGTATACATCCTTTCTATCTTTCTTTCTATCTATCTTTCAATCTATCTATCTGTCTATTCCTATTTTTTTCTTACTTTTTCACTGAAGGGATTCACAATGGACCGTATTGGTCTCCGAGTGGAGATGTGCCCTTGGGCACATGTGTTCTGCTAAATGTTAAACTATATAAACCCTTTGAGATCAAAGTTCACAATTGTAAGTTTTCTCCTAAAACTGAGAATATTTCCAATAGTAATAAGTCTGTAGAGATAAGATAGTCCGATTGTATTATTAACTAAATTATATATCATAAAATATGCATAACTAAGTTTGTTCGATTACTTTCAAAGTAACGTCCAGTAAAAATCACTCAGTAACAAATTACAGAGAGTAAGAGGCCATTTAAACGACGCAATTTTTGCATGCAACGTTGCGTGCAATTATTTTTTGTAGGCAAGCGGGGTAGAGAAGCAAGCGGGGTAGCAAAAATTGCACGGTTTTCGTTTTTCAAGATATTTTTTGACATTTCTTTTTGCTATCGTTCGTATTCTTGTTAATTTGCTTTATTCGTATTCAGCTTCTCAAGTGTTGTGTATCGAAATATTTCGTAAAATAAAAAATAATAATGTGGAATAAAGAACTATTTATATATTATTTTAAATTATATTATTTTATATTATATATATTATTAAATTATATTATTTTAAATTATTACGAATAAATTAAATTTCAACGAATGAACAATTAAAGAGATTGCCAAAATAAACGTCAAAAAAAATGCATGCAAAAAACTCCTCGTGTAAATGTTAATGATTTTTAGAAGCAACTTTAAAAGAGAATTCAAAAATTAATTTCTTCGTTTAAATTGCCTCTAAGACAAATTTATAAAAAAAGTAAACGAACGTAAAATTTGTAAGAATTGGTAAAATATATAAAACAGCTGATTTTAAATACCAAATATTAAAAAAGAATAAACTGGTGGTTATGGAAACGTTTAATTGAAATTGTCAACCAGAAATAATTTAGAATGTTTTTTAATTTCTTCCATAGTTAATTTTTAAATATTTTGCACTTTAAATCCATAAACAATTATAATTAATGTAATATTTGTTTTGTTTACTAAAAATAAAAGTATATATTTTCAATCATATGTTTCTTTCTTCTTACAAATGTTTACTGGCAAAAGTTTATACAGTAAAAACTTGTAAGTTTTTTGGCATCAACCTGTCACTTCACTCTCTCTTTTTACTATTTTTTACTGAGTGTTTGTGTAAACGAACACCTTCCAGTAAAAATTTGTACAAATTTTTGCGTAAGCGAACAAACTTATTATAGGGAAAGTATAAAACTTTTTAAATTATTTTATGTCAAACTTGAGAAATCAAGAAATTTTTGCATGCAGCTTGGGTCTCAAAGAGGTAAAAAATTTAGTGGAAAATACAAAAATTTAGATGCATTTTTGATTAAAATAAATGCTGATAAAATACGAGGGCGGTTGGGTACCGACATGACGTACAGATGGCGGCAGTAGTGTGAAAAAAATAACTTTGGTAAAAAGTGGCAACCTGATAAAACATGTGTTTTAAGTTTCAAGGCGCCACGTTGTTTAGTATTTTTTTTTTACCCATCAAAAATCAACGATCTCAGGGAATTTGTAAACAAGGAAACAATTGGTCACCGTTATGTAATTCAATACTTTATTTAAAAGTCCAACCAATATTAAAGCCGAACTAAATTCTACAATGGGGGAGTCTGTTCCTTCGTTTACGACTATAACATATTGGGAGGCAAAGTTTAAACGAGGGCCGTACGAGCTGCCAAGACAAACACCGTAGTGGTCGGCCAATTGAGGTGTCCAAGCCAGCAACTGTTAGGAAAATTCAAAAAATGTTATTGGGTAATCGTCGACTGAAGGTTATGCACCTTCAGAAAGTGCTTTAAAATCGCATATTGACCTAACATTTGAAGATGAGAACGCTGTGAGCAAGATGGGTGCCGTGTTTGCTCACAATAGCACAAAAACAGCGTCGTGAAGGTGTTTCAATAAAGTGTTGGGCGATGTTTCCACGCAATAAAGCCGAGTTTTTGAGTCGATTCCTAACCATGGCTGAGACATGGGTCCACCACTTCACACCTGGGACAAAGGAATAGTCAAAGCAGTGGACTGGAAGGAGGTAAAGACAGTTTCCATCTGCACACAAGGTCATAGCGTCTGTTTTTTGGAAAGCCCTTGGGATAATTTCTATTGAAAAAAATAAAAAAAAAAAATCAATCAATAGCAATTATTATGATAACTTTTTGTGGCGTCCTGAAGTGATGAAATCAAGGAAAAAATGCCGCATTTTGCGAAAAAAATGTTGTTTTCTTCAAGACAATGCACCAGTTTCACACATTCACTATTGCAATGGCCAAAATGAATGGATTAAAGTTCGAATTACTTCATCACGCACCTTAGTCGCCAGATTTAGCTCCCTCGGATTACTTTGTATTTCCAAACTTAAAAAAATGGATCAGTGGTAAAAGATTTGCCAACAACAAGAGGTAGAGTCTGCGGTTGATGGCTATTTTAAGTTGATGGCTATTTAACCACATTATGTTGAGGAATAAAAAAAAATGTTCCCAAATTTGTTGTTTTCTTTGTTAAGTCGGTTAATTTTGGGACCGCCCTCGTAACTATCATTTTGCCAATTATAAGCTGACGAATTATTAACTTAAATTATAGAAAAAAAATCGAATATTTTATTATGTTTCCACACAAGAATTGCTAGTTCCTTTTTTAGACATATCCAACTGGGTACGTAAGCCCAGTGTTTAGTTGATATGAAATGCACTTGGCTTATTACATTTGTATAAAGAAACCGCTGGCGAAGGCTGACAGATGCTGTTGTGTTTTATTGTTTCTTATGAAAACGGCGTTTGTTCGTCACATGCTTATGAATTTCTTATCAATTTTTGTAAAATATTAACAATAAAAAATAAGCGTTCAAATTAAACTTAACTATTTATTAACTTTAAACCACAATGTTTACAAAACAAACTTAGCTTTACTTACCATTAAAATGATTGCAACTTATAGAAATTTGATTACATGTGTAATATATTTATTATAAAACACTTTACCTTTATTATTAACAATTCTAGTAAATTATTATTAAAATGTTTACACTTTTTTTTAATAGATGCACTTTTGTTGTAATAGATACACTAGAAACACAAAATAAATAAACAAACAATTGCAGAATATACACACTAGGATGCATTAAACAGCTGTTGTTAAAACAAGGTTGCCATAATATATCATTTAAATCTTATCCTTGTTCTTTTTCTTTACTTCCGGTAGCAAAAAGTGTCAGGGATGGAAAAATTTAATAGCGGTAATCACTCTTGATAGAAAAGTAAAGAAGAATCGAAGAAAACGAGAAAAGAAGAAAACTTTTGACAGATACAACAACAAAATGTATGGGATTTGTTTTTTCTCGTTTTCTTCGATTCTCCTTTTCTTGATAGGAAATTTCTTTGACTCAAACCTTGAGTAAGTTGTAGTAGAAAACAAGAAAAAACTTTTTTTGACAGAAGAACAACTGATTTAAGCGTCACAAGATAATTTCATATTTTTTAAATAAATTGTGAATTATATATATGTTTATATATTAATAAAATTTACCTCCAAGTTGTAAATGCTGCATAAAATCTATTTGTGTTATTGCATTTTCCACTATAAATTTAATTATTTTAATTTTTTCTGATGTTTTTGGCATTTTGCTTATTTAACTTTTAATTACATTTGGTGAAAAACGTGTTCAGCCTAGAACAAATGTAAACAAAGATCAGCTGACAGTGTTTGAAAACAAACTTGCTAAAAAATACGCTCACTCTTTAATGAAAAAAGAAATCGATAATGTTTCCTCCAAGAAAAAGTTTTTCTATCAGAGTGATTACCGCTAATGTTTTAAAACTATCAAAATGATTTTTGAATACACAGAAAAAAATAGTTGCCAAGTAATTAGGAGCACTCAACTAATGGTTGTTTTTTGCATAAATTATTTAAAAATTAAATAGAAACAGAAAACAAATAAAACGCGACCTGACGATAGCTCAGAGGGCTAGAGCGCTCTGTCTAACGTGTAGTGCGAGTGCATGTGGCATTAGAAATCAATTTATCTATACCACGGTCAGTGATTGCACAAATAATTTCATATAGACGCAATCGAACAAATAAAAACATAACAAATATTACATTATTCAAAAAAATAAAAATAAAAAAACAGGGCCACTGACGAAGGTTCAATACCAGAAACTGAGCAGTCTGATTCAGAAAAAATTTAAAAATTTGCAATGTAGTTATGATTTTTAGAAAATACACTCATTCTTCTCTACCACGCCTTTCACACAGAAAATAAAACTTTCTAGTTTTCACATAATTTTTGCAAAAAGGCTTTATTCGTTGAAAAGCTCCTAATTACTTGCCAACGATTTTTCTGTGTTTAGTATTCTTCACTTTTAACAAGTTTCTATTTAAATTTTTGTTTAATTATAAAAAAAAGTAGCAAAATAATTTAACAAAAACGAATAAACCCCCCAAAAAATGTTAACAAAAAGTGGAAAAAGGCAAAACCAATAAAAAATACGTATAAATGTTTTTAATACACGCAGAAAAAACTAGGAGACTATTATCGAAGTGGTTTGTACTTATACAACTACATAAGTTTCAAGTTAGTTAGGAAATTGTTCCGTGTAAAATATATGTATTTTTTATAAATGTTTTACTAGACATGTATATTTTAAAAAAATTAAATATTTGACAAGCATAAAACAAATGTAGTTGTATAATTACATAGCACTTCGATAATATTCCCCCAGTTTTTTTGCGTGCATTAAAAATTAGTTCAAAATGAGGTGGCAGGAAAAACAGATGACATTAACAAATATTTTTTTTTTTTGTAAGATAAGAATAGCAAAACTAAACTTGTTAAATCTGCAAAATTGTAGTTATATTTAAGGTAAACTTTATGTAATTTTAAATTTGCTTAATATTAGTAGATAAAACAAACTCATAGAAATATATGTAGTTTTCAATTTTTTTTAGTGCAGATAAGAAATTGATTTTTTTTTTTTAAGACAGAAAGGTCATGTTAAGATATTTTAACATGACATTTCTGCCTGTGTATCATTTAATAATGGCATGAAAAAAAATATTCTAAATGTAAAATATTATAATAATGATGAAGGGTGTAAGAGACTCGAACTGTGTAATGATATTATGTACTTTAATTATTATTCTAGCTGTTTAAATAAGTCGCTAAGTTAGCATCATTGTTAATTCATTGTAATCAGCAGGCATAACATACATAAGTTGGAAAAAGTTAACTTCCGAAAATAAATAAAAGATTAAATTGTTAAAACAATAATTAACAAGTTGTTTAATTCAAATAGTTATAAAGTACAACTTGTTACATGGTGTCAGAAGTTAAAATTTCGCTATAAAGAAAAATAACTTTCAAAGCTGAGTTATTCTTGTCAACAGTAAATTCACGTGTTGCCCTGTAAGACTGAAAGGAGGCAATATTTAATCGGAAAAAATCCAGACTTGTTGTAAGCATCGGATAAAAAATTTAAATTTTTGGACAAGCATCATCATCAAATAAGTAACTTCGGTAATAGTTTTCCTGGCACTTTGTTGGTACATCCTTTGGCAACATGGCAACGAACGACCGTCTGCCACCTGAATTGGATTGTTCGAACCTAGCAAACGACTGGCCAGATTGGAAACGCAATTTGGTTTATATGATTTGGTTTATATGATTGCCAGTGGGAAAGCAACAGAATCTGAAGCAACAAAAATTGCTAATTTCATTTGGCTGATTGGCACAGGTGGGGCTAATATTTACAATACGCTATTTCCAAATGATGGTACACAAAATTCTTTGTTGGGCACTGTTAGAGCTGGTGATGCAGTGGTACAACGCTCACTAAATGATGTTTTGGAAAAATTTGACCAACACTGTTTACCACAGCGCAATGTTGCCATGGAGTCATACAAATTTAACGTAACCTCTCAAAAAGAACGGCAAACATTTACGGAATTCGAGACGGAACTGCGAACGCAGTTACGTTACTGCCAGTTTAAATGTGAATGTGGTAAATCGTACGAGGATCGTATGTTACGCGACCGGATCATTGTTGGAGTTCATGACAAGAAATTGCAATTAAAACTGTTTGACGGCCGGGATGAGCAATTAACACGTATCATCGAAATATGTAAAACATATGAAGCAGCAAATGCAAATAAGGGTATATTGGATGCAAAACAATCAGTACTCACCGTGGTTAAAGCAGATGACAGTCCCGAACCAACAATAATTGGTGCAATTAATCGTTTTTGTTTTAAACTGTGGGGGCCCATGGAAAGTCGGCCACATAAATGAATGCAAAGCCAAAGATGTCGTATGCCGTTCCTGTTCAAAAAAGGGCCACTTTCAGAGAATGTGCCGCAAATCCAGAAAACAAGCAGCAGATACCAAACAATTCACCGGAAATGATAGTAACAACAACAGCAACAAGCAAAAAGTAGCTGAACTCAATTGGAGTGATGTACGAGGTAATATTTGTGGTAACTTTAGAAAATTAGGTTTATTATTAAGTTCTAAACGTATTCTTAGGTTAAATTCAATCGGATCAAGAAACAAGCGGTGGACCAAGAATTACTTAATAGATAATGAAATCGTAACATTTAAATTGGACACTGGAGCGGACGTTAATTGCGTACCAATCGGTTTTAGTAAGAAAATTAGGAATTGAATTGTACGATCAAGAGAATAACTTTCCAGTGTTTGATTATAATGATAATAGAATAAAGATTTTTGGTACTTGTGTACTTAATTGCTTGGATATTAATTCAGGGTCAGGAAAATCGGCTGAATTTGTTGTGGTTAGTGACAAACGCGAACCTATACTTGGATTGCGAACATGTGAGGAATTTCGGTTAATTAAACGCTTAGACGTGAGTAGTGTTGTATGCACGGGATCAAAGGCATCATTCATGAGTGAATATAAGGATGTTTTTCAAGGACTTGGAAAATTTCCGAGAACTTTTTCAATCGCGTTGAAGGAAAACTCCAAGCCCGTGCTTCACTATAGAAAACGGATACCGAATTCACTGTCGGAAAAGTTGGAATCGGAGCTTGGGAAAATGGTAAGGGACGGAATTATTGCACCTGTCAATTACCCAACCGATTGGGTGAACAATTTGCAAATAGTTGAAAAGCCGAACGGTGAGCTAACGAATTTGCCTGGACCCAAAAGCACTAAATGAGTGTATTAAACGTGAATATTTTTTGATTCCAACAATTGATGACCTAACATCTAGGCTATCGGATAAACGTTTTTTTTCGGTCCTCGATTTGAAGAGTGGGTTCTGGCACATGGAGTTGGATAGGAAAAGCTCAGATCTGACAACATTTTTAACACCTTTCGGGAGGTTCAGGTTTATTCGCGTGCCATTTGGCCTTAATTGTGCCCCGGAAATGTTTCAGCAGGAAATGATGAGAATTTTGGGGATATACAGGGTGTGCTTGTATATTTGATGATGTGGCTATTTGCGCAGATAGTGAGGAGGAACATGATCGGGTGATGAGTGTGGTTATGAAAGGGCACGTGCTAATAATATTAAGTTTAATCCTGACAAGATTCAATATCGGCAACGCGAGGTGAAATTCATGGGAAATATTTTATCAGAGGGGAAAATTAAGGCGGATTTAAAATATCGGGATGCAATATTGAAAATGAGAAAACCGGAGAGTAAATCGGACGTGTTGAGATTCTTGGGTCTTCTTAATACCTGGCTAGATTTATTCCGAATCTGTCGAGGCAATCGGCGGGATTGCGAAATCTAACTCGGAATGATGTGGAATTTAAATGGACAGGGGAACATGATAGGGAATTTGAAAATTTGCTTGGTATAGTTACATCTGAGCCAGTGCTTGCTATATATGATCCGAAAATACCTGTGGTCGTACAGACTGATGCATCCAAGGACGGATTAGGTTGCGTTATTATTCAGAACGGTCATCCTGTGGTATTTGCATCTCGGACACTGAGTAGGAGTGAACAGAAATGGGCGCAAATTGAGAAAGAGCTTTTAGCCATTGTGTTTGCGTGTCAACGTTTTCATTTCTTTTTATACGGACGTGAATTCACCGTCGAAAGCGATCACAAGCCTTTAGAGACTTTGGTCAAGCGTGATATTGATGATGTGACAATGCGGCTTCAACGCATGTTTATGTTTCTTCTAAAATATCCGCAGATGACTGTTGTTTACAAGCCTGTCAAGGAGATGCTATTGGCTGATTGCTTGTCGAGGGCACAATTATCGGAGGTTTCGGAAATTGAAGAACTGTCAGGGGTTATTCATTCGGTAACAAAATCGGTTTGTTTGACGCAGGAAAATTACAATTTTTATCGCAAAATATTAGGGGAAGAACGAAAAAATATTCACGGATCTATAATTATGTTGAAAATGGTTGGCCTAGTTTTCATCGACTTGATGAACTAAGTCAACAGTTTTTATAAGTTAAAGTCAGAATTACATGTCGAGAACGGATTATTATTTTGAGTCACAGATTGGTCATTCCCTCGGGTATGCAACGCAAAATGTCAATTTGGCTGCATTCGCCACATCTTGGGATAGAGAAGACGCTTGCTCGTGCTAGGATGCTTTATTATTGGCCCGGCATGAGTGGACAGATTAAGGAGTTGGTAGCTTCTTGCAACATTTGTGAGAAATTCAGAAGGAACAATCAAAAGGAACCATTGGTTCAGGAGGAAATTCCTAAGTATCCGTTTCATATAGTTGCAATGGACCTTTTTGAATATGCTGGCCATGATTACATTGCCCTTATTGATGCATATTCGAACTATCTCATTTCCGTTCCTATTCGGAACAAGACATCAGGCCATATAATCGGTGTCATATGCCAGTTTTTTGATAAGCTAGGATATCCCTCTGTCGTAAAATGTGATAATAGCCCTTTTGGATCGGCTGAATTCGCACGGTTTTCAGACGAATATAATATCGAATTCAAATTCTCAAGTCCACGATATCCCCAGAGCAATGGACTGGCTGAAAAGGGTGTGGCCATTGCGAAAAACATTCTTAAACGCTGTTTTGAGGCGAATGATGTCAATCAATTTCAGTATCGTTTGTTAGAATATAACACGACTCCGTTAACGGGTATGCATATTACTCCATCGGAATTATTCTTTGGTAGACTGTTAAAGACCAAACTGCCGGTATCAGGTTCGCTTTTGTTAAGGAACAACATAGATGAACGGGAGATTCAAGATAAATTTGAAAGAAAAAGGGAGAGACAGAAATATTACTACGATAGAAATGCTAGGTCAATGGCAAAATTACATGAAGGGGATTTGGTTATTTTTAGGAAAAACGAAGGGAATGGCATTATGGCAGGATAGTTTCATCACATAATGGTAGGTCATACTTAATTAGGGATAGTTTGACAACTTTTACAGACGTAATCGGAGGTTTATAGCTAGGACTCGGAATGATGATTTTAGTGCCAGTGATTTGATATTCGAGGAGGATATTAGGAAATATCGGGATAATGCTACCGAGGGTTCGAGTCAGATTCGACATGTGGATCCACATATGGCGGATCTGAGCAGTGGTGTCACAGCGGGTAATGAGGATTATCGTGACGTAAATGAACCAGACCCTTTGGTTGAAGTTTGGGCCCTCTGAGGCAATGCCTTCTGGGCAACTAGTTGCCGACGAGTCTGGTTCAGGTACGAACGGTCCTGAAACGGCAGAGGTGCAGGCTAGGGAACCGGTAGTAACAAGAAGTGGTCGTGTCGTTAGGCCTCCACGCCGTTATGGTAGGGATTATGGAGTTGAAACTTGGTCCAATCGCTAATAGATTAAGATATATAATAAATAAAAAAAAAAAAAAAAAAAAAAAAAAAAAAAGAAGCATGTAATGATATTATGTACTTTAATTATTATTCTAGCTGTTTAAATAAGTCGCTAAGTTAGCATCATTGTTAATTCATTGTAATCAGCAGGCATAACATACATAAGTTGGAAAAAGTTAACTTCCGAAAATAAATAAAAGATTAAATTGTTAAAACAATAATTACAAGTTGTTTAATTCAAATAGTTATAAAGTACAACTTGTTA
>JAEKOY010000417.1:0-25000 GCA_021234595.1 Delia radicum
AGTATAGCCTCGAACTTGAATAATTTTCATTTTCAATGTTAAATATTGTTAACAATGTTGTTAAAAACAAAAATTTTTTATCGTTTAGCATAACGTTTTTGTGTAACATCGTCAAAACGATAACAATTTAGGTCTCGTTTTGAAAAAAACTATGTCGTTTTTCTTAGAGAATCTGTTCCCTGGAATTTAGTGGCCAACTAAATTCCAAAGTTTTGGTTAATTCTGTTTAAAAGAAAATTATTTTTTCTTATTACAAGTCAAAATTTTTATTGAAAAAAATTTGAAAATATTTCATTGATTTATGAATTTTTTTTATGAAATTATGAAAAAAATCATAAAAAATGTTAATGAAAAAAATACCAATATTAATGAATTTTCATTTAACCAATGAATCGATTTTAATGAAATCGTTTCATTAATACTATGAAGGAAAATTCTATCAGTGTACACTGAGAGACTTATCTTCACTTCAGTAATGAATTTCTTTATAGGTTAAATGAAAATTGTCGCTGGAACTCATCCATAGACACTTTTCATAGAATCTCTGAAACACGTTTCATTAAAGTCGATGTTCATGAAATGTTTGTTTAATGGAAATCTTCATGAAACTAATAAATCATTCCGACAATGAAGCGTTTATAGAATTTATGAAACAGTTTCATAAAATTGTTTAGTATTAACAAGTTTTTTTAATTAAGAAAACTCTTCATGGAGGTCTTGAGAAATGCATTGGAACTAAGCCAATGAACCGGTTCATTTGAGTTTTTAAACAAATTCGTAGAAGTCCACAATTAATAAAATGCTACATGAGGAGATAATTTTTGAAATGAATGATTTTATTTTATGAAACTATGAAATTTTATGATAAAAAGTTTATGGAAAATTTCTTAATATTAATAAATGATCATGGATATAATGAAATTCTTCATTGAATCTACGAAAAAAAAATGTTAAAACATCGGCAAACACATACACAAAAGGTTATTAATGTCATACAAAAAAAACGTTTGAAAATATTTTGTCTGAAATTGTCGAACGTTCCTCATGTACCCTTTTATTGATAAAAACAATGTTACACTCATAATAAACATGTAAAAATAGCAAAAAAAAAAAAATAGTTACTAAAAGTAAGTTCAAAATTATGTTGTAGGAAAAAACTGCCCGGTTTACCCACGGCAATTTTACTTGCGCAAGTTTTCTTCAATTCTCCTTTGAACTTACGGGCAAGTCTGTACCCCCCTTCCATTCTCTTTTCCTCCCTCTTCTATAAACTCAAGACTTGCGCAAGTAAAATTGTCGTGTGTGAACCGGTACTAAATGACTGCTAAATATTAATAAAATATGGAAAGCAAAAATAAAACTGTTGTATTCGAGTTGAATTTTAGTTAATTGAACATAGCAATTTAATCTGCTGATATTATCACAAACTTTTTGTATATTCAGCAGATTTATTTTTGCTATTCTTTTCTTACTAATATTCAGCAAAAAAAAATCTTCTAAATAAATTTCTTTTAAAAATGTCATCACCGGAAAAGAAGAATTTTTCGTTTTTGGTTTTTTAAATTTGTTGTATTTTTAAATTTTCGAGCGCTCGGTAACTTTTATTAAACTTTCGGGCTTTAAAAAATTGTATTTTTTTAACTTTGTTGTTTTTTAAGTGTTTTTCTAACCTTTCAGACTCTTGCTTGTTCGGTCTGTTGAATTACATTTCAATTGTATATTTATTTATTTTCCCAGCAAAATATTTAAACTTTGATCCATCTAAAATTCAAAAACATTTTTACGGATTTACAAAAAATGTCAGCCATTTATTATTTTAGATTTTGAGGGTGTGTTATTACACACTTTCTGGAACTATTAGTGATAAAAGTATTACACCCAGAAAACAGAACTTAAACTTAACTTAAACTAATTAATCTTAAAACTAATTTTTGAAAAAAAAAAAAAAATCCGCTTTAAAGAACATATTTTAATTACTAAAATAAATTTATAAACCTCTTATAACTTTTTTAACTAATTTTTTAAAATATAATTAAAGCGTCTTTAAATATTCAAGAAAAATCCGCTGGCGTGCCACTACTGGTATGCGTGTCATAGTTTTACAAGTTTTTTATAATTTTAAAGGTACTTAAACAAGATTTTCAAGGATAATTAGTTCATTCGGATATCACGCTCACTTTTTAAGGTAATCTTACAAAAACTTTGCGACTTTGAAGACTCACCCACTTTAAAAGGGGCGTGATCGTCAATAAAAAAAACTAAGCCGTTTAGATCAGCGTTGACGTGTTAGTGGATGTTAAATTTAGGAGACATTTCGGTCCATTTTATTTATGCAAAAAAATACAATACTTTCGCTAATGATAAACAGTTTTTTTGGACATCAAAAATATTGCAATGCAAATTTTAAAGAATTTTCTCAAATCGTATTTTCTTATCTCGAAGAGTTTTCGAGAAAAATGGAAAATTTGAATTTTTGCAAATTCAAAACAAATTTTTGCAAAAGGTGTTTAAACGAGCAAAATTTATCTGCTATTGTGACTAATGAAAAATTCTTCATCAATTCTAATGCTGTGTTCACTTACTATTATTATCGATGGTCTTGTTTGGGTGTAGAAAAAGAGTGCAAGTGCAAGTACTTAAAAAAACTACCCGATCAAAAAAAGTAACGTCTTAAATACAAAATAAGATCTCTTTTGATATATATCGACATTTAATCTTATTCAACTTTATAGCAAAATTGGGGTTTCCAGTAATATCCGGTTAGACCCCCCAAAGACATTACTGGATTAAATTATTTCAATATTGGGGTATCCAATGATATCTAATTTAAGATCCCAAAATATCCCATGGGATTAACTTAGATCCATTTGGATCTAATTAGATCGATTAAGATATTTTGAAATTGAATTGAATTTGTTTAAATCCCTTGACATATATAATTTTCTGTAAAATTTTAAAAAAAAATGTAAGAAAAATAATTTTGACATCTTGCGCATATATAATTATGTATAGGGATATATATAACAATATATAATTATATATTATCCGAAAAGACAATATATATGATGTTGACCATATATAATCATATCTCAAACAAAGTTTTTAATCTTGTGTCATATATGGAATCTTACATAATTATATCTTACCTCATTTAATTTCATATATAATTATATATTAAGTTGTATTATAATTATGACACCATATATAGAAGCTTCTTAGATCACGCAAATAAATATTTTTTATAAGACAATATATATTGTTATATCTTAAATTATCCCAGCAAAAAATCCAGAAGACATGATTTTTGTTCGCGATGTCCCACTTGGTATGTCTCTTTTAAGCAGGTGAAAAGCGTTTCTTTCATGTGCTCTTAGAAGCAATAAATTCATGCCTTCTTAGGCAATAAGAAGCGCCTTTTTTGTATGTTGACAACATTAATGCTTAATGGTATGCCTTCTTTATTGCTTCATTGTAAGCATTATTAACTGCTTCAAAGAAGGCATTTTGGGAAGCACAACAGAATGCCTTCCCTAATTGCTTTGCTAGGCGATGAAGCGGTATTTTGGAAGCATACAAATGTAATTACTGCTTACCAAATCCAGGTTATTTTTTGCTGGGATATAGCTTATATTGCACCATATATGATTTCATATTATATTATGTTATATATGATAATGTATTATACATGACAATAGATCTTTCATATCTCATTATGCATAGCATATTAGACATATATATATAATTTTATAAAGGTCAATATATAAATATCGTTATATATGTTACTATATAAGAAACATATAATACTATATGGCTATGCATGACACCATATAAAATCACATGTTATAATATATTTTAAGATGAAGAAACACAACCCACATATATACATTTTTACTCGGGTACACACAGCTATTAAAAAAGAAAATATTAAAGTTCTCCGGGCATGTTCAACATTTTAATGCTGTTATTTTGTACATCTGTGTTGTCTATGAAATGATCTTGAAAACTATTGTGTCTGTGCCAACGGCACAAAGTCATCTTCAGTCGTTCCGTATGTTTCGTCCATAAAATAATTCAACTGTTAAAGTTGTAAAAAATATATTTGAACGAAAACAATGTATAAAAATAATATATTTTAAGTGCAATTACTGTAGTATTTTCCTATAACCCCAACAAATGTTTGAAAATAGCAGAGCTCCTTTCGAGACTCCGTCTCATTGCAATCTTGTACACTTTTGCTATTGTTTGCTATTTCTTCAACTAACAAATAAGAGTGTTAGTTTAAGTACTCCTAAGTGGAGTGGAGTCTATATAAAATTTTATTACTTTTGTCTACTGAGAGTCAGTCGTAAATCTGTAAACACTGAAGTAGTTTCTTTTAAAAACTACAAGAGAAGTCATAATGGGGTCCTTCTTCTTCTTATAATAAAATACACCTCCCTCTGGTGTTAGAGGTAAATATAGATGGGTAAGTTTATGTTTGGTAGCAGGGGTTGTTTCTTAATGTTACGTCTGCGCAGAATTTTGTTATTTCTTATATTAGAGCCTGTTATGACTATTTGTTGTTGACAGGTTAATTTTTATAATATTGAAGAGAAGAGTTATTTTATTGTTATCATTGGCACGTGTTCAAAAATATGTATTAAGTAACAATAATATTTTCAAGCCCCTCCTCTTCAAAGTTGTCCAAAAAATTTGTTTCTTATCCTAAGGATTCTTTTCTGTAAGTACCCAGGTAGTAAAATAAAAAAATAACACCGTTCCATGGTGGTGCCAATGCTTTACAAAGCCTTGGTAAAGCACCAAGATAAATAAGCATCAATTGCTTTCCCATTGGTGCCAATACTTTTCAAAGTGTTGAGAAAACTAGCAAAAAAACTTGAAATCTTGTATTTATTTTTTTTTATTTATTTTATTAATTAATAATCATTTAATTACAAATTATATATTATTACCCTAACCGAGCACTAGCTACTATGGCCTTCGGCGCGTTGTAGCGAAAACAGACCAGTGCCTTTGGTGGGAATCGAACCCACTACCCCCGCACTGATAAGCCAGCCGGGGCGCACAAATTTGTTTTATTAATTAATTTAATGCAGACTTTATCTACTGATAGTAAATAAATTACTATCAGTAGATAAAATATATATAAAAAGTGGCAAAAAAGAATGTTTTGCAAATTAATGGCTGGGAAAGAACTGTTTTGAGATGTTAACAGAACGAACGAATTTAGCGCATTGGCAGTGCTTAAAAAAGTCTGTAAACATTTTCGTAAAGCAAGTTCTAGAAATGTACCTTTCTAAATGTTGGCAAAGCATTTGTGTTTAGTGCTTTTCCAGCGCTTTAATTTCTACTTAAAACATTTTACATAAAATATTGGTTTGTTTGATTTTTGTATTCTAAGCTTAATTTACCAATTGGTATTAAATTTGACTATAATTCTGCACTCAGAGTACTCTTACAGTAACTACATGTAGATCATTCGGGTAGTAAACAGTAGTAGTTGTTTTAACTGCTATTGTAGTCATTTTTCTATGAGAAAATGGAAAACGACTAATTTAGGCAGTCATTTCAAAAAATAACGCACCAAAAATACTGTACTTCAGTAACAATTGATTTGAGGATTTTAATAATCAACTGCCAAAACAGTAAGTTTGCAGTTAACAGTTCATTTTTGTTAGTTATTTAAAAAATAGAAGATTATGTTATTATCGATATGTTCATAGTTTGCAAATACTACTTAAAAAATTCATTGTATCTCCAATGCACAGAAGTTGGAATACCGTTTGTAATTTTGACTTTGCATTTAAAGGAAAAAAAAACATGCTATTAAAAAATATTTATAAAATACCGAATAAATAACTTAAAAACAATAGTTTTTACAACTTATGAAGTCGTTTTATGTTCATTGTTTATATTGTTTTAATGCTCGGTAGGCTAGTTGGTAGCGTGCTGGCTTTTCAGTGCCCCCGTTAGGCTAGTTGGTAGCGTGCTGGCTTATCAGTGCGGGGGTCGTGGGTTCGATTCCCACCAGAGGCACTGGTCTGTTTTCGCTACAACGCGCCGAAGGCCATTGTAGCTAGTGCTCGGTTAGGGTAATAGTATATAATTTGTAATTATATGATTATTAATTAGTAAAATAAAAAAAATAAAAAATGTTTTAATGCTCGTTTTTGTGGTTAATGCATTCATTGGAGGTTAGTTGTTTTTGACCGCTTCGATAGTTGTTTTTACACTCATGGAACTTCTGCTTTAAATATTTGTAGTTGCTTGAGTTATAATACAGTATCTTTATTTTTAAGTGAAAAAACAGTCATTTGTAGAAGAAATTTAATTTTTGTTTACATGTATAGTTCATTTAAAAAAACAAACCACATCAAATTATTATATTATGATTTAACATTCATTTTATACATTAGTGTTTTTCTTATTATTTAAAAAAATATAAAAAATAAATGTTTGTTTATTTTTACTGCAATTGTGGTTAATTTTTTGAACAGCAAAAAACAAATGACAATGTAAGTTGAATTTACTGACATGTAAATCGTTCTTTTTTCAGCTAAAATTTGGCCCTATGGGCTTGGTTTTTGAATTAATAAATGAAATGAAATGAAATGAAAATTTCATTTGTTTTTAACTACATTTGCAGTGGTCTTTACCTATATAGTATTCCAAGTGTACTACCATTGTAGTTGTTTTATCACTACTTAATTAAAAATGACTACATGGTTAGTAAGATTTATGACAAATATAGTCATCGCCTTTTTGACTACATTTGTAGTCATTTTAAGTATAATTTTTAGTAATTTCTAGTGAAAGGACAACATAGGAATCTCACGTTTCGGCCATTTAAAAGCATGCACTGAATTGCTTGCTCTAGCTATCAAAAATGGAGGGAGAAAATTCGGCCATTTGTGGATACTTTTTGTTTGGGATCATGTCGATAGCTTTCCAAATTCGATATTAAAACTGCTTAAAAACATGTTTATTCTTGAAATGAGGAAGATTGAAATGCATAATGAATATGGAATAGCGAAAACATGCCGTAAAAAAATTAAGGGGCGATTGATCCAAAGTGACAAATCTGTGATAGGTAAAAACTTTTTTGTTTTAATTTAATTTGCTTTAATTTAAAAATAAAAAAATTCAAATTCACCGTTTTGGTCCGGATATATATATAACCCTTTGTTTGTAGATTTATTTCTATTTTGACATCAGATTATTGTTAAGGGTGATGGATGAAAATGAGAAAACGGGAAAATTACTTTTTTATGAAATTTCTTTATTAAATGAGAGTTTTTCAAATTTGACCATTCTCGATTTGAAAAAAATGCTTGTTTGTAAATTATTGAACTTTTACTAAAAAACAAAACTTTCGGTTTTGGGCCCCGAGGTTTGGCTATTATCAACGATTTATTGAAAAAGAGCTTGCAAAACAAAAATTTTTTTTTTCATTTTTAAAATTAAAAAGATTAAACTTAAAAATGTTGGGCGAAGGCGCCGTTTAAATTTTCCCCTTTTAGAAACTATACATTGAATTTTTAAAATCTCTTCTCTACATGAAATATAAACGAGTCTACTTATATATTAAGTTTTTAAAATAACATCATGTTTCTTTATATAAAAGTCTGATATTCGATGGCAAAAGTGTGCTGGAAAGGGTAAAAAATTAAAATTTTTAAAACAGAATATTTCAGTAGATTCAATTATCGTTCACCTACAGAAGAATCCACAAAATGAAATGTATAGTTTTTAAAATAGACACGATTAAAGGGACCCTTAAAGTTACATTTTGAAATGTATTAATAATAAATCTGAAAAATAAAACAAAAAAATAACAAATTGCTGTTTTTTATGTAAAAGTGCTATAAGATTTTTGTCAAAAAATCATTAAAAACAGTTCCGAGGCGAGGGTGTGATGTGTCGGAGGGATTAGCCTTTTCCCCCTTTCAAATCTTCCAAACCGAATATTATCAAATAGATATCTCGGCTTTTTCATATAAATTATCTTGTGAAGAAACATAAGAACTCGTATCTTCATTAAGTTTTCGAAGGACACTCCAAAGATCCTGCTTGAGAACGATGATACATGACTGAACCTCCTAAGACCGTATACATATCTCACAATGTTGTTGTATGCAACATTAAGACGTTGTATGTCACATTTAGCAAATAGTTCGCAACCATACAACAGACCCGGAAGTACCGTACCATTCCAATTCAATTTAAATGGTGATGATCCGATCAATAAGAAAAAAGAAAAATAAAATACGAATACACAGAATTACATACTTTTTGTATAGTTCTCATTTTCAAAAAAAAAAAAAAAAAACAAACTAAATCGCGCACAATTTCGCGCGGATTTTTCGAAATTTGAAAAACTAAAAACATAAAGTTTCTGAATGCAAAATTTAATTGAAATCAGAAAACCTATGGTCAGATTGTGGCCGATTTAGCTTGGAATGTCCGATATACTTTTTTTGTGATTAGCTAAATTTTTGCTAAGTTGCAAAATTTAGTAAAATATTTTGTTAAAATCAGCAAAAAAATTAGTTCAAAATTCAGTAATTTGTAAAATGTGAATAGCAAAATATGTTACTAAAATAAAAAATTGTACTAAAAATTAGTACAAAAATAGTAAAGTGTGATTAAAAATTTTTTATACTAACTTTTTTTTGTGAGTATAGGACATGGGTACCTTAAGACATTGTGATCGATTACAATTTTTTTTCATAAGCGTCAGTGAGTGTGAGTAAAAATGCACTCTTATGTCTATCTTGACAATTAACACAATACTACTCATCAAATATTAGAATCCTTCTCACAAATTTACTAGACTTTTTGACTCTGGATTTTTTCGATATTGATTTAAATCTTGTCAAGAAAAATATACTACTCATTAAATATTAGAATTCTTCTCATAAATTTTCCAGACATTTTGACTCTGGTTCTTTTCGATATTGATTTAAATCTTGACAATAAAAAAATACTACTCATAAAATATTAGAATCCTTCTCATAAATTTTCCAGACATTTTGACTCTGGTTCTTTTCGATCTTGATTTAAATCTTGACAATAAAAAAATACTACTCATAAAATATTAGAATCTTTCTCACAAATTTTCCAGACATTTTGACTCTGGTTCTTTTCGATATTGATTTTAAGTGCTGTTTATTTAAATTGATAAAAATTGCATGTGTTTGACCCACATTATTATGCCAGGAAATAATTAGTTGCTGACAATTAATAAAAAGTAACGTATTTTTGCATTAACAAACGCTGCATGTTTATGAGTTTGAAACAAAACATTGAAATGATCCTCAAAAACATTTAGCGCATGCGCGCATACACAATAGGAGGAGAGTAGTACGAAACAAATCATAAAACAACAAAAGAAGGTTTTTCAATAAACCACATAAACATAAGGGTTTATTTAAGCATGTCCCTCACGCGTATTCCACTCTATGTGGCATATTGAAAACCACTAACACTAACCTGAAAAATTTATACAAATAAAAATTGTATAAATATTTTAAAGAAATTATGTTTGCATAATACACGACCGACCAATTGTTTATAAGACAATCCAATGGAAAAAAAATAACAACTCGGGAACATCACGTGTATTTAACGAAATAAGGAAAAATAAAACAAAGAAAATAAACTATAAAAATAAAATTATATATTGTTTTATATAAAATGCAACAAACTAACAATACAAACAAGAAGTTTGTATAAATAACAGAGTTTTAAAAGAGTAAATAGTTTATTAACAATTATTTTTAAATATCCAAAAACAATTAAAGTTTTAATTAGGAGGTACTTCAAAAATTTAACACACGCACCATATTTTTTCCGTAAAAACTATTTTTTTTTTTTTAATTTTCAACTGTTGGAAAATTAATTGACAAAATTTATAAAAACAATAGATTGTTTTCGTTTATTTCAATACTCAGTATAATCTCTATGGGAAATGGGACCGGTTCTGCGTGTGCCACAGGATCTGTTCCTTCGTGCCAGAGACCGGTCCTCTGCTAAACCCTACCCTATGTAAACAACTGCCAACTTTAACATTGGCTTTTCATAGGAGGGGGTCATTTGTCCTGCTTTAAGCCACATAGTGGCATGCCACAGGACTAACCAAAGATGGGCATACCACAAGACTGTCGCAAAAGGGCCATGTCGTATAAAATAAACGAAAACTAAACAGCTTCCAATGGGTCAAAATTCTGGCCAACTGGCTTTTTCGTGTTAATAAGCATTCTGTCTAAGTTGCATGTCCTCCCTTTACCAGTCACAGGATTGGTAATTTTAGGACAATTGACACTGCTTAACCCACTTCAGTATTAAATTATACCAGTCCTGTGATAAGTCCTTCTTTAACCAGTCACTTTTAGGTCAATTGACTCCTCATTCCCCATAGGGATATAGCAACTTTTTGTTTTAAATAGAAAATTTTAACTGACTATTTTAACTATTACCGAAAGTCCGTTTTTTTTTTTGTTTATATTGTTTATTGAATAACAGACAGAAAGTTAAAAAATATATTTCTTTAGTAATTTAACTATATATTCCATTGAAGCAACTTTACCGGTTAAATTTTTAAATAACTGTTGATTTTTTATGGAAAAGTTCTTGTGAGTGTACATTTTTTGTTAAACAAATCATTTTTAAAATTTCAAAAAAATACGTACAAGATTGCACCGCTATAAGGGATAAAGGGGATAAAATAAATAAAAATTAATATAATTTTTAGTTTCCAAATTTCACGTTTAAAGTTTAAAATATGGAGTCGAAGTAACCCAATTTTGCGTTTTTTCCATCTCTTTTCAAAGATACAGTTGTATACTGTTTATATTTGATATCAAATGAAAGGTATTGGGAGAACCTTATCAATAGTATACAAAAAAAAAAGTAAAAAGTTTTATAACACAAAAGTTTCGAACAACTTTGAAAGCAATTTTTTTACGCCCTAAATAAGCGAATTTTGTGTTACTTTCGTTTCCTCTATGTTATATCCAAATTTAATCCAAATCTGGAGGAACCTCCCAACAGAGTTTTCTTGTTATTCTAAATTTGTCTAAAATTTGGTTTCCAATAAAATGTAATTCTTGAGCTGACGTTTTTTACTTTCAAAATTTACCTCTTGGATTTTTAACGATTTAAGTTAAAAAAAAAAATTAATTCTTTGTATCTTCATTGAATTAGAATAGACACGTTGTAAGCATAGAAGCAATCAAAAAACAGTAGTTCAGCCAACACAATATGTTGCATTCAACAACAAACAACACATGCATACAATACAATCAATAAAATAACAAACAGGAAGAGGACGTTTTGAATATATGATGTTGATGATGATGATCGTAATAATGATTATACATAATTATAATGGGGAGTTTGAGTTGTTGTACAATGGCTTGTTCGTAACGCACGCGCTGCACTCTGTCTGTAATGCCACCATAATAGGTTAAAAAATATTTTTAAGCAATTCTTATTTTTTTTTATAAGTAACAATTGTTACAAGTGCAGTTTACAAAAACATATTGTAAATGTAAATTCCCCTCCCAAAAATAACAGAAGAAAAGCTAAATAAAGCCTTCCCTAATGATATATTGTATTTTAGAAAAAGGGCTGCCAAAATTTGCTGGTGGCATATTGTTAATCTTAATTTTTACCTAGAATTATTTAACTTTTTTTATTATTATTTTTTTTTTTTTTTTTCTTAAAAAACATGTTTTCCATTATTTTTTATTTCCTCCATAAAAAACTGTTCGTCTATTGAACTTGATCTAAGATTTAAACAAGTAAAATCATTGAACCGTGAATATGGTATAAAAAATAAAAATAAAGAAATTAAATAAGAAAACATTATGGAAGGGAAAAATTTTGGAGGTGAAAAACTTTTTGAATGCAAAAACAATTTTTGTGGTGATATAAAATGTTTGATGTGAAAAAAATTTTTTAGGGTGAAAAACAATTTTTTTTATTTTGGTGAAAGAAATTGTGGTGAAAAATGGATTTGAGGTGAATAAAAGATATTATTCAGAACTCGGCGCCTGGTGAAAAAACACTACAAAATATTCCATGCGCTAATTTGAACATTGATTGAAATACACCAAAAAGCTTTAACAAGTTCGCCAACTCATGGAGAGATGGCGATTTTTTTAAAGTTTTAATTTTTTTTTTTAATTTAAAGAGTTTTTAATTTTGTTCATTATACGATTTTGAGATTTAAAAATATATATAAATATATTTTTAATGATTAATAGTACACTAACTATCGTCAATTCAACTGCACATTTTTAAAAACAAATAAAAATGTAACTGTAAAATTTTCGTTGTTTGTTTTGATTTCACTTCGAAAAACATCAACTTGTAAGCAACTACAACAACAACAACAAAAATATATCAATCATATCATGTGCTAAAAGACACTGAAGTTGCTTATAAGCAACTGTAAATTAAATTTAAAGGTACCTTCACATTTTTCATATAACTTTAGAACAGCTGGACCAATTTAGCTCATTTTCAATACCAAACTGCTCGAAATAATGTTCGTTAATCTGAGTAAAAATGAGCAGTCCCGCTTGCGTTTCCTTGCTGTTAAAGCCATTTCAAGAATGTACGTAGGGCATTCGACACTTTTTTTAAAGCACTGTCGTTACTAAACAAACCTTTTTTCTGAAAATACTCATTTTACCCAAAAACCTACATATCTTACAAGGAAGGACTGCTGATGGGTTCCCTTCGATTGCCCTAAAATTTGGATATTTATGTGATAAGTGGGGTTAAACTAATTAAGAATGAGTACATTTTTAAAACAGCATATTTTAATCAAAATAGCAAAAATTTTTGCGAAACAATTTTAGATTGCTGATCTTAGAAGGACACATTTTTATTTGCATTAAAAAAAAAATCTAAAAAAAAACTTTAATTAAACATATTTTTATAATTCCTTTTGTGTAAAAATTAAAATTAAAATTAATGTTAGTAAAAAATAACCAAACATTTATTTTTTTTAAATAACAAAAAACTACTGTTAAAAATAAATATAAAATCATAAAACAGTCATTTGATGTGGTTTGTTTTTTTTAAATGAACTACTAAGCTAGTAAAAAATTTAATTTGTTCTACAAATAACTGACATTTACATTAAAAATAAATAAACTGTATTACAACCTAAACAGCTACATATTTTTAAAGCAGACGGTCCCCGAGTGTAGGCTCTTGTCCTCTCTAAAATTGTGTAGTCCTGAAATTTGTCCGGATTTTTTTTTAAAATAGGTTTTTCTGAATTCGGAAATATAGTGTTTCAAACCGTGTACTCACTTTTTGTGAGGTAGTTACCTAAATAATTAATATAACGTTATCCGTAAAATACCGTTGCCGATATTAGTTAAATGTCGATATCCCTAAAATACTGTTACAGACATAATATAAATAACGTTATCGCAAAAATACCATTATCGAAATAATTGAAAATGCGTTACCCTTAAAATACCGTTACCTTAACAATCTGAAATAGCATTACCTTTAAAACATCAATAGCTTTAGTTTTTTTTATTTATTAAAGTCGAGATCAGAAAAAATAATCGCTGTTGTATTTTGCCAAACTTTGATCATTAACTAGCCAGTCATTTGAATTCGGACATGATGGGGTTAAAAATAATGGTACACTGATAGAAATTTGTGCGTAGTATTAATGAATTCCTTCATTAATCCAATGAATTTTTTCATAAAAAAGTCCCCAAAGAAACGTTTCATTGAGTCAATGAAAGGTGTTTCATTAAATCAATTTTAATGAATGGTTTCATTGACCCAATGAAAATTTCATAAAGTATATGACATTTTTTTCATTAATCCTAGCCTAATCGTTATGAAAGTTTCATGTGTTTAATGAATAAAATTCATAGTTTGTATGAAATATTTTCGTTGATATTTAATAATTTGCACTTTTTATGATTATTTTAGCATAGCATTAATTTGATGGTTATTGAGAAATTATTATTCGTTGATATTCTCTATAAGGTCTGATCTTTATAGGATCTATACAATACTTTTATAAAAAAAGTTTGAAAAGTTGGAAAGTAAACATCACAGGCTGTTCTGCAAAATCGATGGCAGATTTTTATTAAACTCAGCCTGATTCAGCAAATTTTCGTTACTTGCAGTAGGATGACATGTAAAAAATAAATCAAACAAGAAAGGTTTTCCCGGGGCCACCCACCAATGTATCACAGTGGGGAAAATTCTATTGTTTCTCAACAAATTTGCTAAAGCTCATAATTTTTGACGAATTCGAAAAAGATAAAATTTGAAAAGTAGCTGATTAGATTTCAGATAGAAAATTACAAATTTTGAAAATAAAATGTTTTTATCCCTAAAAAGAAATATTTTAATTATTGTACTTTTTTTAAATTATGTATATTAAGAATTTTAATTATTGAAAAAATCGTTTAAATATAATTAACAGGCATTGAAATATTAAAAACTGAACTAAAAAAAAACAATTTTAATGTATTTCTGTTTTTATTGTTTTATTTTTACAAAATTGTTCAATCTTTCTTTAAATTTTTTATAATTTGTGTTAAAAGATGACATATTTTCTTATATGTCGGTACAAAATATGTAATTTTTATCGATCTGGCTTGGAATTCTGTAGAACGATCGACAATTATAGTCCACTTTTTGTAGTTAACTTTCGACCATATAAGATAAAAATTTTAAATATTGTTAACAATGTTTATTATCGTTTAGCATAAAACGATAACAATTTAGGTCTCGTTTTGAACAAAACTATATCGTTTTTCTTAGAGAATCTGTTCCCTGGAATTTAGTGACCAAATATTCAAATTCGTCAAAAACTATTAGCTCTAGGCAAACTTAATAAAAAAAATATTTCAAAATGATAGTACAAAAAAAATTTATTTTTTTTTTCTTATTACAAGTCAAAATTTTTATTGAAAAAAATTTGAAAATTTCTCATTGATTTAATGAATTTTTTTTATGCAATTATGAAAAAATCATAAAAAATGTTAATGAAAAAAATACCAATATTAATGAATTTTCATTCAGTTAATGAAATTTTTCATTAAACCAATGAATCGATTTTAATGAAGTCGTTTCATTAATACTATGAAGGAAAATTCTATCAGTGTACACACATAGAAAAAGCTAGCTAAAGTTATGTTGAAAGAAAAAAACCGCTAAAATTAGCAGATTTTTAGAAAATGTTGAGGTTAAAAAGAAGAATAAACGTTTTTCTAAAAATTATAAACACTATTAATTTTTAAATCAGACTAGACTAGTTTCTGCCTTTTTACGGACAGGCTCATCAGTGATATTCCATTTAAATTGGATTATTATTTGTGTCTTATAATTGTCAGATTGTCTCTATATGATACATTTTTCAACAACCTGCGGCTGTAAGAATCAAACCTGCGCTCATCTTACATTACAAACGTAACAATACCAAGTCATGACCGTTTAGAGATCACACCCAAGTATGGCCTCGAATCTAATGCAGCTAAATTGCAGTTTTCTTTCCTATTAGCTTTTTCTGTTATTGTATATTATACTCAGAAGTGACAACACTAACAACACAAATATTCTATTTTTAGATTTTTGTTTATATTTCTAATCTCCTCCGGTTCTATTTCACAATGTCACCAGATTGATTTTTGTTTTGTTAAATAATAGTAAAATTAGAACAGCAAAAATAAAACTGTTAACTTTACAAAAGTTTAGTTATAGTCGAGTTGAATTTTAGTTAATTGAAAAATAACAATTTACTCTGGTAAAATTATCAAAAACTTTTACTAAATATTTGTATTCTAAAAACAGCAAACAAAAACTATAATATCAATAAAATGTTTGCTATATTTACCTTAAATTAAGTAGAATGCTAATAACAGTGTATTAAAATGATAACGTCAATCTTAGGCAAGCCGTTTGTTTTTTGACACGTTGGGAAAGCATTGGTAATAATGATAAAATAAGTGCTCTGGCAACCCTGAAATATTACCGTCAATAGTAGGTTGGCCGTTTATATTTCGAAATGTTAGCGAAGCGTTGGCAAAACAATATGAAAAGTTTTGTTTTTCCAAAATAAAGAAAACTGAAATTTGTATTTTCTAAAAAATACTTTTCCCACCAAAATTTTATAAAGTATCAAAGTAATTTTCATTTGCAAGATATTTTCCACTTTAAATTTTTTCATAAACAGTACACTCAGAATATTCTTACAGTATTCAGTAGTAGTTGTTTTAACTGTTATTGTAGTAAGTTTTCTTTGAGAAAATGGAAAACGACAGTCAAAATAGCTAACCAAAAATACTGTACGCCTGTAATAGTTGTTTTGAGTAGTTACTTTAGTATTTTATTAAACAACTGCCAAAACAGTTATTTTGAAATAAACAGTTAATTTTTGTTAGTTATTTAGAGGATTATTTCGAGTTTTTCAAAATTCTCGTTTAGTTTATATTTGTTAATATTGATAATTAAGAAATTTCACTGTATATCCAATGCATAAAAACCTCCTAACTGGAATACTGTTTGGAAATTTGACTTTGCATTTTAAATAGTATGTAGGAAATACAAATGTTTGTTGTAATTAAAAAAAAATCTTTTTTTTATTAAAAAAATATTTTTAAAACACCAAAAAATAGCTGCTAAAAACAGTAGTTTTTACAACTTATGTAGTCGTTTTATGTTCATTGCTGGTATTGTTTTGTTGCTCGTTTTTTTTTTTTTTTGTTTATGTACTCATTTAAGGTTTGTTGTTTTTGACCGCTTCGATAGTCGTTTTTACTACCATTGTAGTTGTAGGCCAATACAGTCATCGCCTTTTTCACTACAATTGTAGTCATTCAACGATCATTTTTAATCATTTCTACCTTCTTTATTTCCATAATTAATATCTTAATTTTTACCTTCTTAATTTGCCTTCTTAATTTCCTGAATGAAGTGAAACATGTGCTGGCAAAGCACTTTTTTCAAATGTAGGTAGAACACTTTAGACCTTTTGGTATTACTGTTGACCAACGCTCTAGATGCAGTTAGATATGACTGAATCTAATTAGTAATAATTAAATATAATTAGATCTGGTACCAGACCTGATCAGATCTGTATCATATCAGAAATGATCTGGGAAATTGGATAATTTTCATGCACAGATATAAGCAGATCTGGTACTAGATCTGATCAGATCTAGGCATAATGTCATATCTTATCATAAATCATCAGGTCTGGTACCAGATATAATTATATTCAATTATTAATAATTAGATTCAATCACATCTAATTGGATCTGATCAGATCTAATCTTTTTTACATGGGCACTAGAATTATTTGAGTTATCTAGTGTACAGTGCACTGTTTTGAAGTGAGAAATCAAATTTATTTGAAATCCAAATATTTTTTTTACTTTTTGTAAGATTAAATTATTCATAAAATATTTTGGCCAGCCACTATACGCAACCAAGATCTTTGGCAACTAGCGAACGAAGAAGAAATTGACAAACAAATAAAAAGAAGAAAATGGAGGTGGATAGGCCACACTCTGAGAAAAGATGACACAAATATAACAAGAATGGAACTAAAATGGAATCCCCAAGGTTCTAGAAAACGTGGCCGTCCAAACAACACATGGAGACGATCAGTGAAAAACGAACTTGAACGATTTGGTTTCACGTGGGACGATGCCGCAGTTGAAGCTAGATACAGATTACGTTGGAGAAATCAACATGTTGAAGCCCTATGCTCCATTGAGGAGTAAAGAAGGACAAAGAAGAAGATTACATTTTAATTGAACTTCCCTTTAAAATATTTAAATTGTAATTTGTTTCTTCTATTTCTATGGAATTCCTCATTATTCAAATATTTTTAATTACATTCAAAGATAATAAATAATATTTTTTTAAAGAAAATTTCCAATCAATTTATGATTGTTTATTATTTTTAACCTTTCTCCCCTCTCCTTCATATGCACTTGTGCACATGTGTTAAGTTCAGCTGTACGACCTTACCTTACTATACTCAATGACAACGGTTCCCAAATGGGGATCCGCGGACCCCCAGTAGTTCCTAGGAGTATTGCAGGGGGTCCACAAAGATTTTGGACAAAAACAAATTTTAAAAAATTTCACAATATTTTTTAGTATTTTATTAATATTTCATATTACCAAAAAAAGATTGAATAATTGAATATGTTTGTTGGACTAAATTTGTTAGATAACTTCATTCTCGCTAAAAATGTTTTATCACTTACAAAGTTCCTCTTAATTATTCTTCACCATATTTGATAAGTGCCTCTCACTGATTGTTTTTATTATTGATTCCATTAAAAAATTTAAAGTCTATTCATACAAAAAAATATGTGACTCTAGTATGACTGTATTTCCCTAGTGTTTGTTGTTGCAAGAGTCACGGAAAATTTTATTTATTTGAAATTTGGTTGAAAAAATACAAAAAGTAAAGACCTTGTACATTGCCACAATATAACAATTAAAATTAAAATTTTATTGTAATTAAAGTTGTGACTTTCTGGCTTAAACAGTATAACATTTTATTTCTAAAAATTTTAATTTTTGTATGAAAATTATACTTTATAAAGAGTTTTTTTTAATTCAAAAACTCCTAAAAAATACTATCCCGATGAAAAAGCTTCTATATACTCATGTAAATCTTTATATCGTTATATATGCTTATATGTGTGGTATTTATTATAATATATGTTCATTTCTTATACAGTGCAAGCTCGATTTTCGCGACTAATTAAAAACCAACCCTGTCGCGAAACCTGAATTTTCGCGATAACAGAACCCAAAATTTTTTTGAAAAATTGGAGATTTTGAGTTGCTTTTTTGGCAAATTGTTTTTTAAAAAAACTGCTGAATCACGTAGACCTTTTGAAGCCAAAAATTGTGGTACCTAAAAAATGTTTACTTATGAACAACTTACTTTTACTAATTGGTGAAAATTAACTTACGTGGGGAACAAATTCGTGATGGAACCAGTCCTTGAATAGAAATGATGTCACCCAGGCCTCATTACTGGACTTGTACATTACAGGATTATTGAATAAGCATTTAAAAGCGAGTTGGTTTTTCGATTTTCCAACAACCAACAGTTTCAGTTTGTCTGTGCCATTTGCATTTGAACAGGGCAAAAAAGTTATTCTCTCTTTAGATATTTTTCTTCCGGGAGCCGTTTTCTCATTACATGTGACAAGAATGTGATTTGGAAGCATCCTATAATATAAACCGGATTCGTCGGCATTGTAGATTTGGTGTAGAGTCAACCCGTGCTCATCAACGAAATCCTTAAACTCTTTCACAAATGGATCAATAAGATGAGGTTTCGAAGACAATTTCTCGCCCGTAATTTTTAAAAATCTTATTCCATGTCGACGCTTAAATTTCTTCAACCATCCTTCACTGGCATTGAAACCTGAACTGGTTTGATAAATTTTGGAATACAAATGACTGGCTTTTTGATCGTAAAATCTCTGCTGATATTGGAATATTTTTTTCCCTTTGTTTTACAAAGCACTTATAAAGCATTTTTTCCATTCTTGGGTACTCAGCTTTCTTTAAGGTGCACCGTTTGCCAGGGCCACTTTCTGCTGTACGTACGAACTTTTTTAATGAATTTTCTTGCTTTATAATAAAGTAAGCCGAAGACTTATGCAACTTGTAATTCACGCAAATTGAATTTATGGAATCTCCACTTTTAAATTTTTTTAAAATCTCTAATTTTTGAGAAATCGTTGGCTTTAAAATATGTTGAACTTTTCCCATATTAAGAGATGTATTTACACAACAAATGACACGAATAAACTGACAAAATTGAAGACCAAAATCATCCAAAAACGTAAATATACCAAAACACGGGGATTTCCCTTTTTTGGTTATAGACATTGTAATCAAATTTAAAAAAAAAGATAAAAGTCGCGAAAATGGAACCCGTTTTTCGTTAAACTATCGCGATTATAGAACCTGCAATGTTAAAAATTAAGCCGTCGCGATAACAGGGCCGTCGCGATAATGGGTAGTCGCGAATACCAAGCTTGCAATGTATTTAGTTTATGAAATTTTTTTAATATGTCGTAATATATCATCATCAATATATGTATGTAGTAATAATACATTTTTATTAAGTCGATAACCTTAATGTGTTTGATAGAGGATATTGCATTCAAAAAAATAAATCTTATGGCTAATAGAAAAATAACAAATATTAAAACAGTTCTAATACTGATTTTTGCTGTCTGAAATTTTTGTCAGAGATAGAGATCGACCATGGCTCGACCATGTTTTAAAACAATTAATAACATATTTTTTAAATTCGTAATTTTTTTTTAAATCTATTTTTGAACCCATAATTTTTTCCTTCTGGTAATGGCTTATTATATGTTTTAAGTTTTAAGGCGCCACGTTGTGCAGTATTTTTTTGGAGCCATCAAAAATAAACGATCTCAGTGCATTTGTAAACATTTTAAAATTGGTCACCGTTATGTAATTCAATACTTTCAATTGAAAGTTTTCAGTAAAACCAATATTTAAGCCGAGCTACATTCTACTCTGGAGGAGTCTGCTCCTTCGTAAACGACTATAAAGTACAGGGTGGCCTCATTCTATCTGACAGCCAGGCGGCACTTGGTGCCTTGAGGGCTCAAGATGTGTCGTCTGGTCTGGTTAAGGAATGTATCGACTCTCAAAATAGTCTAGGACTTAACAACTCCTTGAAACTGGGCTGGGTTCCTGGCCATGAGGGGCATGAGGGCAACGAACGGGCTGACTGTTTAGCCAGCTGCGGAGCTCATCGACAATTCATTGGCCCGGAAGCCTTCTGTGACGTACCCAATAGGTATGTCAGAGAGAGGCTCAGAAGATGGAGGGAGTCGGAGTTTGGGGCCTATTGGGCCAGATCGCCTGGGCAGCGACAGGCGAGGCTGTTTATATCTCCCTCTGGGGAGAGGTAGCGGAAACTCTTGTCTATGACGAGGGGCGACATAAGGACCGTGACGGGTTACCTCACGGGACACTGTGGCCTTAGGTATCAATTGTGCAAGATTAGACGATCCTCTACGGATACGTGCAGGGTTTGTGAATTGGAACCCGAGACCTCAGAGCATGTTCTCTGCAAATGCCCGAGGCTCTCCGACAGGAGGGTGCGTTTTTTTGGTGGTCGAATAGTGACGCCATCGGACGTTTGGAACTGTTTACCTGGTAGGATAGTTGGCTTCGTAAGGAACCTGAACCTATAGGGTGTATTCGCTGGCAGCACAAAATATCAACTTCTGGTCGCTTTGCATAGTGCCACTCTAGTCTAATCTAATAGGGTGGCAGAGTTTAAACGAGGTCGTACAAGCTGCCAAGACGAACATTGTAGTGGTCGACCAATTGAGGTGTCCACGCCAGAAACCGTTGAGAAATTCCACAAAATGGTATTGTATGATCGTCGGCTGATGGTGCGTGAGCTGATTGAAATGGTAGGCATTTTAAAAAGTGCTATATAGCTGTACGTAAAATGGGTACCGCGTTTGCTCACAATCGAACACCAGTTCACATATCTACTATTGCGATGGCCTAAATCTATGAATTAAAGTTCGAATTTTTTCATCACGCACCTTATTCGTCAGATTTAGCTCCCTCGGATTATTTTCTATTTCCAAACTTAAAAAATGGCTCGTTGGTAATAGATTTACCAACAATGAAGATGTGTAGTCTGCGTTGAGTCTGCGTATTTTAAGGAGCTAGACAAATCTAACTATAAACAGTTCTTACTATGAAACAATGATATGTCATTACCGTTTCTTCACTGGGATGTTGCAGTTTTTTTAAAACGACACAATAAAACGAGCAAAAAGTTGATGACAACTGAAAGTTTTAACATTAATGCAATAATACGAAAAAAACTAATGGTGTGCTATGGCGAACAGGCTACATTAGCGAACATTCCCTTATCCTTTTGACGACGAATGGTGGATATATGTCCCATATTTACTTTTTGTTATTTTAGGAAAACCTGTAGCACGATTAAAATTAAACTTTTTATGATCGACAATAGACAGATGTGGCGTTTTAGCGAAATATATATATTGTAGCCCTATAGTCTCAGAGTCTTACAAGGTCAACCCAAAGTAAAAAAACTTGTTAT
The DNA here is from genome assembly GCA_021234595.1 of Delia radicum. NCBI lineage: Eukaryota > Metazoa > Arthropoda > Insecta > Diptera > Anthomyiidae > Delia > Delia radicum. Next base: position 22,163 of record JAEKOY010000417.1, read on the forward strand.
TTTGTTTTTTATGATTTTTATTTACATATTTGTATTTAGTTTTTATAATAGGAAAAATTAAGTTTTAAGTTTATACAAAAATGGTTATTATTTTGGATTAGCCATAACTTGATTCAAAATACTAAAAATACTAAATTAAAACTTAAACAAAATCTTTACCCATTAAGTAGTGACAGCCCATTAATAATTTAGCTTTTGTACTATATTTATCCAATAGAGAGTGCAGTAAAGCACCAAAAGCAGCACAAGATTTATTTTAGTCCTAGGAACAAGTGTCCACGAAGTTTTGTCAAAAAAATCTTCAGAAGTTTAAGTTCGGTAGGCAAAGGGTTAAGAATTTGGAATACAATTTTTTATTAAATTAATAAAATTTGTTTTTCTTTTTCACACGGCTTGAGTTGAGTTTTGTTCATTTTGGGAAGAAAAAGCTTATAAATTTAACGGCAATTTTATTGAATGAAATTTGATGAATAATTTTTCTGTGGGTGTAATAAATCTAACAATTCAATTAACTACAATTTTAACGATTTTCGTTTCAACCAAAGTTAAAAATAGTTACAATTTGTTAAAAAAAAAAAAAATATCATATTGAAACAAAGTAATGTTTAATGATTGCTGTCAAATTTTATAGACATTTTTAACACATTAACGAACGCGGCGCGGCATGACCTCTTGAAATAAAAGAAGGCGGAAAGCAAAAAAAAAAAAAAAACAACACAACACAACACAAAACTAATAAAACCCATAAATATTTAATGACTTTTCACAACTTTTTCCTATAAAAATCCCTAAAGAATTCCAAGAAGTCCACTTTAAAAGAAAAAAATTGAATTTCAAATATAATTACAGCGGAAAATTCCTTACAAATCAATTTAAATCCTTTTAAAGAAATTCTTGTGGTTTTTCTTGCCATCATGCCAAACGGAAATAACGATTTCTAACAAAAGTAATATTATTGTAATACCTACGAATTCAATCTTTGATAATGAATGTTTCTGGCACTAAAAATGCTGTGAACTAAATTTCAATTAACTTCATAGATACTTTTCGAAGTGTGTTTTTGAAACGACATATTTTACATATTTTCGCAAGTTAATAAGAATTTGATTTTATCTGAAACATTTTCACTGCTTGTAAATATTCTTAACACATCTTTTTACAATATGAACTGATATTCCATATATTGTATACGGAAATGCCCTGCCAAATCGACTAGAATTGTAGAAGATGAGATGAATGCACATGAAATATTTTAATATGCCCAACGTATGTTCAAATAATAAAAATTTTCCCTTTTTTTTTTTTTGTTGGTTAGAAAGGGAATTTTTTCATTAAATTTTTCTTGATCGTTATCATTACAAATTGTGTTCTGGTGTTGCAACAAACAGCGCAATAAACCAAAGTGTGAAATAAATCCATTTTACTACCTGTCTTTTAAGGCTAGACAAGAATCTTTGTAGTAGAATTACTTCCGATTATGAATGAAAAATAGCTAACATTTAACCCTTAAATGAGAGGAAATTTTGTTAACGCGACAATGATGTTTAAAATTATACCATTATATGGAATGAGTCGAATGGAGACCATCAAAAATATCCAATATTGGATTGGTTAAAAATTTAAGGGGATAGAACCCTTGAATTTTAATCAAACTTGGTATGGAAGGTAAGTGTTATATAAATATGCCATCGTACAAGTTTTGGGTTGTTAGCTTTAAAGGTTGTGGAAATATCACGGTTTGAAATATTAAAAACAAAAATGGAAAATTTAACAATGGTATTTGTACCTAATCCATGTCCATTAGGGTGGGCCGAATTGTAAGGACAAAAATTTGTCGATATTGTGCCATCTATTTTTCGATAGCTTTTCGCCATGAAGAAAAAACTACACTACACTACTACATATGAAAAAAATCATTTCGAGGCGTCCAAATTTAAATTTTTTGACTTTTTCTCAACTTTTATTTTTAAGGTTTTTTAGTAGGAAATAAAAAAAATCGGCTGATTGTAATAGCTTTTTATTTGCCAAATAAATGCTGAAATTGAGTTTGGCTTATAAAAAATCAAAAAAAATCAAAAAAAACTTAAAAATTAACGCGTAAAAAAAGATCGATTTTTCGACAAAAACTCGTCCAAAACCTCAAGAAAAACATTTAACATTTTTTAGTACAATTTACCTTGGAAAGGTAATATGTAAAAAAAAAATTAATCAGCCCATTTTTTTATTTCCTACTAAAAAAAACCTTAAAAATAAAAGTTGAGAAAAAGTAAAAGAAAAATTAAAATGATTTTTTTTTTTTTGAATGTCGTAGTGGCACTTTTTTCCTCATGTCAAAAGCTATCAAAAAATCGATGGCACAATATCGATTGCTAAATCGACCCACCCTAATGTCCATACCTCATTTTAAAGTCACTGTTGTCGCTTATATAAAATAAGAAAAATAAAAATTGTTTAAGGTAAATTGCATTTTTTTATAAATCCGCAGTTTAAACCGCTGCATTTCAAAAAACTGTTTTTTTTTTTTAACTAAAAAAATATATATGTATATATTAGAGTGTCTCTTAAAGTTAAATGTTAGAAATGTTGAGACGCTACCCTCTAATTTTTTATGTATTTGTCTTGAAAATAACTCATGTGAAATTTTACGCCCCTTCCACCACGCCTTCCCTACCCGATAGGGCCTTAAAGATCGAAACATGCGTTTATATGGGATATTTTTTTTGGTTTTTTGCTGTTTTTTTTTGCAATATTGCAATAGTTTTTACTCTAGATGATCGAGATTAGGATAAAATTATGTATTCAAAGAGGTATAAAAATCCAAAATCGGTTAAGAACTAC
>JAEKOY010000418.1:0-25000 GCA_021234595.1 Delia radicum
TCTTTGACGATCTGTCAAAAACAGCTGATTGGCGGCAATAAGAAATTTTTAATTTTGTTGTTAAATTATCAAAAATATAAAAAAAATGCTAAGTTTGGACTTATTTTTTTAACTTCAGATGAAAAATATGAGTGCCTAAAGCGGAGGCGAATGATATTCGAAGAAAACGGCTAAGTGTTGTTTAGCAAAATAACTCCGACCACGTCCAAACTTTTACCTAGCATAGTAATTTTTGAGCTGCAAAAAAAATTTTGTCGCCAGAGCCCCCTTGCGGCTGGACGAGGCATTAAATTCGGAAAAGTTTTTTACAATTATCTCAAAAAGTACACGTCCGATCATTACAATATGCATGTCATATCGAAGCTTATTAAAATATCTATTCAATGATGCACTATATGACCCTAGGATTTAACCCATTACAGCCCAATTCAAAATTTCCTTATATTTATTTGTGTTTTTTTGTAAAAAGATCACCTTATTAAAAAAATCGCCTTTATAAGCATATAAAAACTGTACAAAAAATTAAAGAAAATTTCACAAGCTTTCATAAAAGGTATAAGGTATATCTTTTAAAATAAAAAAAGAGATTAAAGGCTAAAAAAATCGCAAAAAATCCACATTGTCTAAATTTAACCTTTGATATTTTTTTTTTGTTTCAAGATATATGTGGTCATATATATTGTACCTCAAAAGAAAGCTTATAAATCCGGCTATCCATTTCTATAAACTTATTAAGTTCTTACACAGGCCAATTTTTTGAATAAAAAGCACATTTTATCTAAAAAACTAAAGTAAAAATAAGAAAATTTTAAACCGGCCTTTAATGGATTAATTTATATTGGTATATTGTACACCATTGAAAAGCCATTTAAAAGAGCTTTCATACGACATTTTGTTTCTTGAAATCAGCTCAAAAATTAGTTTTCGGGGTAAAAGTTTTGAAGTAATCGTAGATATGTTTCTAAACTGCACTTGTTCCAGATTTTGCCAATTATGTTTTTTACCCTAAAACGTCCTTCATTTTCGCAAACAGCTTCGTTGCTATAATTTTTATTCTAAAAGTATTTAAATTTAATTAAAATTTCATTGAAATTTGCATTTTTTAAGAATTTTTAAATCTGTCGTGAGAAATAAAATAGACGACTGTTTTTATACATTTTGACAGTCGAAAACGACAACCGTAATACGGAAATTGTAATAGATTTTCTAGCAGTGCTGTACATTCGTAGTTTTCGACATACGTAATACCGTTTTTTAAAAGCGACAAATTTTCACTACGACTACGACAACCGTAATCAGGCCGATTGAAAAAATTTCTTTTCAAAGTTTGTGTTTCTTTTGCTTCTTAACTCATTAATGGCACGTCATAGATCCACTGGACATTTTTTCAACCAAGCTTTGCAGATATATAGAACCAGGTTTCATTAAGAAATTTTTGTAAGGCAAAACGCCTTAAAGCGCCCTCTGGTTTTAATATTAACAACCATAGTTAAAATATAATTTTTTAAATTATGTTAAAAATTTAAACCTTTTATAATTTTAGTAGGATTTTAATAAAAACCATTATTTATATTTTGAGTGAAAACGGAATAAATTTTGAAATATCTAAGATTTTGTGTACTTGAAAAAATCATCGTCCGATTGGTCAGATTTTCAAAAATTATATACAATCGATTAACTAATTTCTAGCGGAGAAATACATTTTCATATTTTTTCATCAACTTAACAATCAAAAATATAAAAAATTAGCCTTTTTTATATTTTTAAATAGTTTTTGAATAAAGTTCCATCAAAAAGGTCAAAAACTGATTTTTCCAAATAATTATTTGGCAACTCTAGATAAAAATGTTCAAAATTTCTTTTATTCACAATTATATTCAAGATGATGAATTATTTTAGGATTTTTAAACCACTTAATTATCTCTATCCAGTAAAAAATATAGACGTTTAAAAGTACTGGGTCGAAAACGGAACACTATATCAAAGTTGAGTTAATATTTATTTTGAATTTTAAATTTACCTGAGTTTGTGATGATAATACTGGACTCCATAAGGGCAACAATTTACTTAATACGGTGGAGTTAGTTTCTTTTAAAGCTTCCAATAAACTTAAGAAATGTAAATTAACCATCTCGGATAACTAAAATGTAAAATTAATTTTAATATCCTGTTAAAATCTAAATTCCAAAGATTTTATTTACCTTAGCATTTGAGTTTTGTGAAAAATCATTTGTCTCCTTATTCGGTTTCGAATGTGAAACCAATTGTAGAATACACGGAGTAACCTTAGCCCAAAATTCAAATAAAACACCCATAGTACTGCCCTCTGCATTGTTAGAAGTATGAGCTACTTGCTCCAAATAAACTGTCCATAGTTGACATAAAGTAAAGGCATGAAACAAAGAGGACATATGTAATACAGAAGTCTTGGATTGCTCAGCAAATCCGGCAAATATAACTTGTATATGATCAGCAATGTGACAAGAGGCCTCTTGAGGAACAGGCTGCGAAAAATTGGAGTGTCCCGCAGTTGCTTGGTGACTTGCAGTAGGATTTGCAGTAGGATTAGTAGGCTGGGTAGAAGTGGTGGTAGAAGTAATATGAATAGTAGAACGTCTTTCTATTAAAGCCATATGAGTTAAAGAGCCCAATAACAGCCAGGATAATAAACGCATGTGGCCAACACATTCCGTAAATTCTTTGGGACTGTCGGGAAAAAGACAATTTAAGAATAGTTTTGTTTGTTTTCTTTAGGTAAGAGTTATCTTACCCTTGTTGTAGGGATGAAGGAGCATTGTAAAGCCAGGGCAAATATCTAGCAACGGCCTTATTATCTCTTGAATTTCCTCGGGTCATTTCTAAAGCCAAATATTGTGATACAGCTCCTTTTAATACGCCACCCAAAGTATCTTCTCCCAAACCATTTTGAGTTTGAGCATTTTTAAAATTCTAAAAAATCAACAAATTAGAAAATTTAACAAAATTTTATAAATCTTATACTTTTTGTAAAATTATGTCAAACGTAACAAAGATCTGTTAAACATTCTCGTGGCAAAAAGCTCTGTGAAATATTTTGCCTTGAAAATGTTTAACAGATCTATGTTAAGCAGATTAAAATCTTTGGAAAACAAAAATCAAGTGAAAACGACTGAAAGTTTATCTTCCACATCGAAAGGTTAAATTTAATAAGAACAAATTTTAGTCTAGATTTGGTTTAATAATACGAAAAGTTGCAAAAGAAAAATACAAAATTTTGAAAGTAAAATTTAAAAAAAAAATCTAAGTGAAATTAAAGAAAAACGGCTGTGCCAAAGTTTAACCTCCAAATGGAGGGGTAAAATGAAATAAAAAGAAAAAAGGAACAAATTTTAGAATTCTCAAATAACTATAGATTAAATAGATACTTTATTCTTTGTCATTTGCTGTCAAAGGACGTAACTCATGAGTATGTGTTGGACATACGTCAATAAAAAATATTTGAATGTGTATGAAAAAATTTGTTTGTTGTTAAAAGATGATGAAGAGTTTGAAATCTATGTTATCTATGATAATAAGTATGTTCGATTACTTTTCCAGTAAAGTCTAGTAAAAATTACTCAGTAACTGAATTACAGAGAGTAACAGAGAGTACAAAAAAAAAGTAAACGAATGGAAAGTTTGTAAGAATTGGTAAAATAGATAAAGCAGCTGATTTTAAATACCAATAATTAAAAAAAATCAATGGAAAAGTTAAAAGTTAATTGCAATTGTCGACCAGAAACAATTTAAAATGTTTTTTAACTTCTTCCATAGTTCATATTAGTTATTAATAGTTAATACTTTAAATCCATTAACAGTTATAATTTAATTTAATATTTGTTTTTGTTTAATAAAAAACCAAGCATAGTTTTTCAATCATATGTTTATTTTTGCTAACAAAATGTTTACAGGCAGAAATGTATCTAAAGGGTGATTTTTTTAGCAACTCTGTTTTTGGCAGCTCAGCTGTTTTCGTGTAACATGTTACTGTTAAACATGTTCAGTTTGGCCTAGAATTTAACCATGAATCGACTTACAAACGAACAACGCTTGTAGATTATTAGATTTTATTATCAAAATTCATGCTCGGTTAAGAAAGTTCAAATTGTGTTCAGCGATGAAGCTCATTTCTGGTTGAATGGATAAGTGAACAAGCAAAATCGACGTATTTGGTGTGAAGAGCAGCCAGAAGCTTTGCAAAAATTGCCAATGCATCCCAAAAAATGCACTGTTTGGTGTGTATTCTGGGCCGGTGGCATCATTGGACCGTGCTTTTTCGAAGACGAAGAAGGCAGGAACGTTACTATGAATGGCGAGCGCTACCGTAGAATGATTACAATTTTTATTTTTTGCCCAGAATGCTGGACTTGGGTGACATGTGGTTTTAACAAGACGGTGCCACATGAAAGACAACACGCGAAACAATTGCACAATTGAGAGGCGAGTTCGGTGAACAGTTTATTTCACGTTTAGGGCAGGTCAATTGGACGCTTAGATCGTGCGATTTAACTCCTTTAGACTATTTTTTGTGGGGCTATGCTATTTTTTGTGGGGATATGTTAAGTTCTTTGGTATCAAACAGTCACTTTACTCTCTCTTTTTACTATTTTTTTTACTGAGTATTTGTGTAAACGAATACTTTCCAGTAAAAACTTGTACAAATTTGAAAACATTTTTGTGTTATCGAACAAACTTAATATAACAAATTTTCATACACAAATCATTTAATAATAATCATTTTATAAATTTTGATTATGTTTAATTTTTCTTTTGAGAAATTCAAAATGTATAATTTTTCTAAAGAGAAATAAAAAATAATAATGCTAAAATATAACATAGCTCTTTTAGCTCTATTAGCTCTTTTCTTTTCTTCTCTCTCTTACCTTAATTTTACTGAGTGTATGAAAATCGGCCAAAAAGTCAATAACATCATTAATATATTGACGTAAACAATCTGCTGAATTGGTAGCTACAGTTGGTGGTATTTCGGGTATATCCTGTAAAGTACCCGGTGGCAATGTACCACCAGCATCCAATAAAACAAATCCTATAATCATCAATAAATTATGATCTGGTATATTGATCTTAAATTTTAAAGCCTGCACAAATTCGAATATCATTTGACGGCATAAATACTGCTTATCACGATCACGCGAAAATGAACGACTATAGATGCATATATCATAGAGGACGGCATAATCCAGATTGGTATGTTGTACACAATAGGCCAAAATCTTAGAATAAGGATCTAATAAGGTTTTAGGTACACAATTTAAACGTAAAGTGGCCACAATAAGATCCAAAAGATATTCATGATTTGTTAATGTTGGCAATATAACAATAACTTGGCGAAGTAGATTTTCCAAACTGGCCATAGCCTGAGGCCAAGCTGATTGTACTGTGGCATCAGGCACCACACATTGCAAATATTCGGCCATATTGCGAAAGATAATGGGTAAATTTTCCACTGGCAAAGATTTTTTAGCTTGTAAAGCTTCACACACCATATAGATGGGACTCGAGGCATTCAATTCTTGGAAATCTTGTAAAGCTTTAGCAATGCTGCGAAAGGTATTACGCCTGACTTTCACTGGAATGCAAAAAATATATTCAAATAATATAACAATACAACGATTTTACCATTAAACTTACTTATAACTTCCGTTTGTAAGATCTGCAAAAATATACCATTTGGAGCCAGTTGATGTAAAACACATCTTAAGAATTGTAAAGCCACTGCTTGAGCACTGCATAATAGGGGAGGACCATTTTCTCCCTGCCAAGCATAAGTACATGTTGAGGAGATTCTAAAATATATGGCATTTTTGTAGTGAAAGTTGTTATAGATAAATAAAGTTTTAAATTTACTTGGATGTTATAGTTAATATTTCTGGTAAGAATGGTGCTGCCATTGCTGGTTCTCGATGTATAAAGGTACCCAATATAACAATTAATAGACCAATTTCTTCATCCGTATATTCTTCGATTAATGCACCACACTCCGAACAACGTTCACATACTGTATAATCACCAACGCGACGTGTACTCTGCGAAAATAAAAGAGATAGTCATTAGTTTATGAATTTCATTATAATTCTTAATTATCACAGCTGAAAACATTTAGAAAATTCATTCGCAATAGTAAATCAGTCCGTATCAGGAACATATTACCAAAACGACAGTATATATACATGTAGGTCATTGGGGAAGTAAATAGTAGTAGTTGTTTTAACTGCTATACCAAAATAACTGCTCAAAACAACTGTTACGGAAGTACATTATTTTCTGGTAAGTTATTTCGCGATTGTCTCAGTTAGTCGTTTTACATTTTCCCATTTTACTACAATAGCAGTTAAAACAACTACTACCGTTTACTAACCGAATGACCCACATGTAGTTACTGTAAGAATATTCTGAGACTATACTCTACGACTTAACGAAACATAGTGTAATGAAATTAGTCACGAAAGGAGGAATCTTTTCGATAATGATCAGGGAATGTTGCTAAATACAAGGAAGCCATTGCACTGACGATCATACAAGTGGTCCGCTAGCACCAGTAATAGAAGTATAACACATTCTGATCATAAACACACTAGCCCAATTAAGATCATATAGTTTTTTCGACTCTTATTGAGTAAAAGTCGACAAAAGCATTTCCAATAATACAAAGAATCCGCTTAGAATCACATATATTTTGAAAAAACGTTGGAAGGAACAACTGATTGACGAATCAACTGCATGTCCAGTGATAAAATTGTTAAGGAAACCAATAAACTGCGTTGATTGAAAATCGGAAACAAGCTTAACAATTCTGTAAAATGAGTTACGAAATAAATAAAATTCAAAACTTACCACCCTATTCGGTTGAGGAATAGACTGTCCTTGACCACCAACACCATTCTCTTCACCATCTTCCAAATCATCATCTTGTTCTTCGGGTGGTTGATAAGGTGGTGGTGGCCACGAACCAGCAAAACGAGAACGTATATCCGGAATGGCATTAACATCTACGGCGAATGGTGCCATTTTTTGACGTGGCTTCTTAGAACTCTCCGAACGAGTAGCAGCATTGGCAGGCATTTGGTTGGTAACTGTAGAAGCAGTTGCACTACCACCACCAGACATCTTTACTTCCTGTTGTACTGTTTTTAAGATCGAAGTATGCAAATCATGACCTTCCTCTCTATATTGTGGCTGCATAGAGGAACAATGATGAGTTGTGGTAGGTTCTTCCAATGCTACTTGTTTAATTAAACGTCTTGGGGAATTAGTGCGACTAGAGGGTGTAACATCATCTTTAGTACTTTCGGAAACATCAAGACTATCTTGTTTCAAATGACTAATATCGGGTAAATTTAAACCTTCACGTAAACGATCTGTTATGGCGGCTACACTCTCTTGTGTACCTATGGGTAGCAAACGTTCGGGAGTGGGTATTTCTAATGTTCCAATATTTTTAGGTGGAGGTAATGACGATTGATCTATTTCATCTACCGGGTTTGGCATAACACTCATTTTAGACAGTGGCGAATCGGGAGAGCCATAAGGTTTCTCTGATCTTTTTAAAGTTTTTGAGGTAAGCTTTTTATTGTTGGCACTTAGTCGCGAGTCATCATTGCCATTTGAAGAGGACGAAGTTCCAGCACTACATTCTATAATGGTTTTGTGTCTACCCATAGGCTTTTAAGTTGTTCCTTGGCTGCAGTTCGTTTATCTGAATTTTCCGAACTGCACCCGTTAGTAGAACGCGAACCATTTGATGAATGTGATTTGGCTTCGATAACTTTTGTAGGTAAATCTTGTAAAGCTCCTAATGCCTTTAAATGATTTGTAGCTATAGCAGCAAACATTTTTGATGTAGAAGACGCAGCAGAATCTTGTGATTTATTGCGTACAGTAACAGCACGGTGGACATCGACAGGTGGGCTAATAATAGCAGTTTCGGAGGGTTCAGTACCCACTAAGGGGGTTACTATCATTCTAACGCCTTCTTGAAGACTATGACGAGAATGGGTGGCGACTACTGTAGTGGATACAGTCTCCGATGTTGTAGCTTTAATTTTAGTTGTATACGTATCACCAGTTTTTGTGGTTATCATGGTTTTTTGATTTTTAATAGTTTCTTCCGTTGCGCGACGACTTCTTAAAGCTTCCAATTTTATGGGTGTTATCTCCTCAAAATGTATAGTATCATCAAAGGAACCTGGAGCACTACTACCATGTAGAGTACTATCCGATAGATCACTCTCTGGTATAGCTACCAATTCCGATTCGGTTTCATCAGCATCCAAACTGGAATCATTATATTTTCTAAAAGCATGTTGCAATTTAGGAGTAAAGGCCACATTTTGTCCTTTACCCTTTGAAGCACCACTAGTACCCTCCGAAGGAAACATAGGACTAGCTGGTGGACTTTGTTCCTTATCTTCTGGATCAGTACCTAATGAAGGTTGACTTACATCACGTGATCTAGAAGTACCTTGTATATCCAAGATTGTTGTAGTCGGTATACGACGACATTGATGGAAATGATTACGTAAACTATTCATAATTATGCGTATTGCAGAGTTTACGTAAGCACTTTGGGGCGGTTGGGTATACGAGTACTTGTAGAGCACCACCAACATGGTAAACATCCAATTACGACGAGGATATAATTCCAAATACCATAAAGAGTAATTAAATACTTGATTTTGATAAGAATCTGCTACATTATTGTTGGGATTAGGAGCGTATAAGACAACTTGCATAACAGAGGATAATATAAGACCACCTATCAAGTGATTCTGATCTAATACCTGCGGCAAATTGGCCATGAAAGCATTAAAAACTGCGGAAGCTCTGCAAGAAGAAAAAAAACAATAAGCTTTTATGATTAATGGTAAATTCGTTTTTAAAGACTTAAAAAAAGAAAAAAAAAATAGAGTTGTCAAACAAGTTTGAGAGCGTCGTAAATTTTTCGCCAAAAAATAGAATAAATTATATTCTGACGAAATTGTAGTCAGTAGCCCGGCAAATTTTTGGGTTTCATAGTCATGGTTCACACACGGCAATTATAATTGCCGAATTCTTCTTCAATTCTGCTTTGAACTTGCTCTTGTGTTCACACAGGAAAAGTTTGTTTCAGCAATTTTCGTATATCAACCTGCAGTATTAAAAATTGCGAATGACAAATCAAAACGGAATTGGAGTACGGGCAATTCTGTACCCCCTATCATTCTCTTTCCCTCCCTCTTCTATAAACTCAAGAATTGCGCAATTATAATTGCCGTGTGTGAACCTAGTCATACAAAATGTATAGGACATTTTTTCGCTTTTAGTTTAAACTTTTATTCTGTTTCTTCTCTTAATCTGCAAACCGTATAAATAAACTTTTCTATGTTTTATCTGGTAACACTATTTTAATATAATTAAGCTTGATTCACACGCTATTCAACCCTGTCCATCCATATCTTTTATTTCTCAGTATTAATGATACAAAATGTAATTTTCAAAATAGAATTTACAATAATTTGGCAATTCGTATCATCAATTCTTGGAAATAGTAGATATGGGTGGACTGAGGTGAATAGCATGTGAATTGCCACTTAAATTCCTTCGAGAACTTTTAACGAAGTTAGAATTTTGATTTTCAAAACTTACCTTAAATTTTCTGGCGAAGTATGGAAAGTCTTATCGATTTGATTATGACCCAATAACAAGAATAAATGTTTCAATACTATACCCTGGGTCTTTGAAATCGGTTTATCTTCTGAGGGGAAAGCTTGATCGGGTCTAGACATGAATTGCATCAATAGAAAAACTAATAAATGAATAGTTTCACGATCTGATTCTTCCAATTCGGTGATACGACTCAATAGACCAATTAGACTATCATCATGCATGCCACTTAAAGAATGAATATGTCCATCTAAAGTTTTTTTTTTTTAAAGATAGAAAATAAATGGAATTGTAAAAACCATCAACGTCAAATCAACATTTTGAACACTTAGATAAATTAAAACCAAGTAAACTTGTATAAATTGTAATAAGTAATAGTGAGAAAGGCTGTGCTAAATTTACGGTAAAAAGTGTTAGAAATGTAAATTGAAAAAAAATTTTTGGAATAGCCATTATCCTAACTTGGTTTTTCAAACTCAATTTTTGAATTTTTTACAAGTTTTATTAAACTGTAAAAGTTTACTTGATTAAAATTCCTAAGTCAAAATATCTTATTTTGTTTTTCAAAACATACACTTAAGGCTGAATCAGCCAGACGTAAACTTATCTCGGTATAGAAAAGAAAATCCAATAAAAACAGATTTTTGTTGTCCGTTTACGTTTTCTATATGTTTAATATGAACGAAACAACAAGCACTACACAACATCTACTATTCTTATTTAAATTGTTATAACGAGATACGTTTACGTCTGGCTGATTCAGCCTTTACACTACATCTAGAAAATAGTTTTACATTTAGCTTCAGTAATTTCTATACAATCAAGCCTTTTTTACTAATACTACGTTCATATTGAACCCCAAAATACGTATTTTCGTTTTTTTTTTCAAGTTTTCGATTTAAAATTTGTATGGAATTCGACAGTCGAAAACTAGAAAAAAACGAAAATACGTATTTTGGTGTTCAATATGAACGTAGTATTATAGAGAATTGGAAGTTTTTAGGAATACATACCAGTTTTGCAAGGGTTATATTTTTAAAATAAAAAATCAACATAGAAAAAAAAATTAACAAACAAATAACAAAAAATAAAATTTTGTAAAAAGCTCTACTTAAAAAGTTCCAAAAGTAGATCTCATTCACATATCTACCAAATGGTAGAGATTCGAGTTGATCTTGTAGTTACAAAAAAACGTGCATTTTGCGTTTGGAATATTTGGAATATTTGAAATATTCTACTTTATCAAAAATAACTGTCTTAAGTTAGAGGCAACATTTTTCTTTAGGGAGATTTGGACATGCTTTAAGCTTTGGGTGAACCATTTAAGATTTTAATGTTACCAGATATTTATAAAATGCTGTTAAGCTTAAAATATTTTTGATGTAAAGAGAAATGAGAATTGAGGGAACATGCTTTAAGCTTTGGACATGTTTTTTAAAATTAAATCATAGTTGCCAGATGTAATTTTGTAAAATTCTATCAAAATATGAGTAATCTATAAAAAGTTTTTAAAAATCTGAGATAAAATAGATATTATAAAGGGACGCCACATGGAATATTGATAATTCCTTTTATCTATCCATCTAACCACTTAAAACTAAACTCTAAACAACGCTGATATCGCTTTTCTTTAAAGTTGCAAATTTGAATTCGACTGTACTTGCAAATTGTGACATTCACAACTTCGACCATATTGATGCTTGCTTTGTCATTCAATTCAAAAATTTTCATAATAAAGGCAGTATTTATCACACCTTTCTAAAAACTACATCTTGTCACAATATTGGGATGTTTAAGGAAACCAGAGCTACGATATAATCAGACTTTACGTCGCGGAAGAGATTTATTTAAGCGCTTAAACGCCCTGGCTATTACAACTGGACACTACTACGTAAGAAACCACGGCTTAAACTTAAATTTACTAGTAACAATCTGGCAACGACATCTACTTTAATTGTCAAAACATAGAAAGAGAGAAATTGTGTGATATAAAGAGCATGCTTTTAAATTTTAAATGAAGAAATCTTTTTCTTAAAGCTTAAGTGATAAAGTTATAAAAAGAAGACATTGCTAACTTTAATTTTAAGTTAGCACTAGTCAAACTACCAGTGATACCGTTCAAGTGCTTAACAGTTATTGATTTTATAAAGAAAAATTAAAAAAGTTTTATAATTTACATGTGCCTGGAAAATCCGAACAATGACTGGGCCTGTGAAAATTTAACCATAAATCTGTTGGTGTTACAAAAAAAAATTTAATTTATACATATTTACATATTACAAAGATTTATGTTCAAAATTTAATTGAATCCACGTTATTTTGAAGGAGTTTTTTTGTGTGTGTCAAAAAAATTACAAAAAGCCATAGTAGAGAGAGGAGTAGCAGAGAGCGAGACACAAGGCGTATCACAGTTACAAAACGCCGTATTCACATTATACATCAAGTTTTTTTTTTTTGGTTGTGGTAAAAAGAAATAAAAAGAAAAAAAATATAAAAAAATAATCCAGAGAAAAAACATATATATTTTATATATGTATAAAGACACCATTACGACAATTATAAGAGTATAAATATTATTAATATATTTTTGTTTTGTACACAAAGAGGAAGTTCTATAACAAAAGCATGCTACTACAACCTACCTTGAGGTGCCGGTGCACTAGCACTTGCTGATGCTTGTGTGCAACCGACATCACAAGTACAATTCATTGGTATGGCTGAAGCTGAAGGACTGGGACTAGGTGCTGGTGCTTGGGGAGGAGGAGGCAATAGATTCGGAGCAGAAGGATGTTTTTGGAAATGAGAATGATAGGAATGGGTGGCGGGATGTGGGGGATAATGATGTGATTGTGATGAAGGTTGGGATTTCGTTTGTTGCTTATGATGATCAGCTTCTTGTAACGTTGGCATTGGACTATGAATTAGCGTTTGACTAGGCGGTACACAATGCACTAAATACTGATGACTTTGACTATGAGTCGAGGCTAAAGTTGATGTTGTTGCTACTGGTGCACTACTACTAGATTGATGATAATGGGAAGCTGAGGAAAATATAAAATGTTGAGGATGTTGGCCATGAGAAGTGGAAGGTTGTTGGTGTACTGGACAAGGGGGATTTGGGGTAGAGGATGGGGGTGGTTGTTGTGAGTGGTGTGAATGTGACGACGTTACAGAGTGTGTGGTTATATGAGCACTGTAAGCCGCACGGTGTGATAGTGTATTGCTAGCAGTTGGATAACTATAACTAGTACAAGTTTGGCTGGCTCCACTACTAGAGCCTAAAAACTGACCCAAACCAAAACGTGATGTTTTCCGTTTCAATATCGGAGCCGATACCTGACGGCTATAGATTTTTTCTTTATCGGGTACTAAATTTAAAGAAAAAAAGAAAACAATTGTTTCCAATACTAGTTTCGATTTTCCATTAGAACTTACCAAATTTAGAATCCTGTCTGGGTATCATACTGGCGGGAGCTGACATGGTTCTCTTGTATGGCCATTTCGTGCCAAATGAAGCACTTAAAGTTTTGGCCATGCCACCAGTAGCCGTATCCGATTGACTTAAAGCTTCTCGAGCTTTTAATATTTTAGATGACAAAGCTTCACTGCCGTTTTCTGAATTCCTTAAATCTCTTAAATATGAGATATCACCACATTTCTCCAATGTTATTTGAGCTTCCACAAATAAGGTATCAAAACGATTCAAAAAGAATTCCCATGTTAGTATTCTACGATCAGATAAAGAATTATGCAATTGATAGACGGACTGCAAGACCACTGGACGATCGACTATGAATAAATCAAATTGTGATTCTAAGCAGAAGAGGAGTGACCGAATTGCCGTATCATGTATGGTTCCGATATAGAGTGTAGCTCTTTGGGCCACATACACATTGATGTCATCCATACTGGCTATAAGATGACAAAATGCTGTTGCCAAGGCCGTTTGTAGGCCAACATCTGTGCGTAGTGGGGTCGAATCCATAAATCGTGTAATTACAGTAACTCGTTCAACTGCAGTGAATCGTACTCGCCAGTCTGTGTCATGAAAGGCTTCTTGTACCACACGCCAAAATACATCAGAGCCTAAAGGTAGGGTAATACAGTGTAACAAGAATGGTACACCGACTTGACAGATATGAGAGTGTTCAGCATTACACAGTTCCCAAAGGCTGGAATAAGAGAAAGTATTTAAGAAATTAAATATAAAGTTGTTAAAAGAAGTGAAGAAGCGAGAAATAAAGGATTAATGGTTCAAAATGTGTCTAGTACTGCGCCAAAGGCTATTCATTAGGGTTATAACTTTTTGCAGTTTTTGCAAATATCAAAAATGACATGGCATAGTCGTGTAGACCTTAAACATATATTACGAACCATGATCTGACTTTTTCGCGGTCGTTAAAAAAGTTTCCGCACCAAACGCAGTGAAATTTATATTAAACGTTTCTTATATTTTTTGAAAAATTTAAGATTTTACTTAAAATTCATAGTTTTTTGTTATGTTCTTATACCAATAAAAATATGTTCCCGCCATTAACACACACATACACATTGCATTTTATTATTTAAAATGAAATTTTCAATAAAAAAGGCTTTTAGAAATTGGTTTCGATGCGGAGGGTTTTTGTTCCGAATTGACTTACAAAAACGATATTTATTATCAGTACAATATTGTCCATTAGGTGGTGCCCTGTAATTTTTTCGCACCGAAAAAGTTATAAACCTAGTGTTCATCGCATGCATATCAAGTATAAGGAGCAGGTATCTTGGGTAAACGACCTATCTTGAACTATCCCATATAAAATCACCATATTCTATTTCCGATATTACCGAAAGGTCTTCAAGAATATGATCACTAGTGTCTGATCACTAGTGTAATCGACTTCGAAATCAGCTTTGGTCAAAAATGAACGATCGGTCAATAAAAAAACATTTTCCGATTACCGATTATTATCCAAAAAAGGCTCAACATTTTTAGTACGGGAGCATTTTTGGTCTGGTTTGAGTTACCACGGTGAAGTAGACATTCACCCTAAAAAAAGATTGGTTGGAATATACTTATACAATACTTAATGCGAACTCAAAATCATTCTAATACTTAAAATTGAGTGTAAATTGTTATTTGGGCTGTTCTGAGTTTAATCGGCTTCAGCATCGGCTTAGGCCGATTATTGTAATTTCTCTCTGCAAAAGTGCCTTTGCTTTTACACTATTGATAGTCAAAGGTCGGCATGTAACGTTGCGAAATCGCAGAGTAGGTAATATACAGTAGCTGAGTGTACCGCAGCTACATCATTGTACGTTGCGTAAGTTAAAAATTCTAGGTACTCAAGTTCCGAGGTTCCAAATGTGTTCAAAAGTATTGGTGTTTGAAAGTTCCACCTTTAATAAATCGCTGCTGTTTTGCAACTGATACAGGCGATGAAACATCCAAAACGGAACCGGTCTTTGCTGATGCAACTTTTCGTAAAGGTCTCAATGTCTGAGACCCATTTCAAGAATGAAAGATGATGAGTACGGTTACAAAATCGATCATCGATATAAAGCCATTACCATTGTACGGACAATGTGTGTGCAAACCCTGAAGTCAACTCCCTATAAATATGAGAAAACCAATTAAGAATGAGAGTCTCCGCCATTCTAGAAGTTGGTTCTTAACTTTTAAGTATACGAAATAGAAATTTTATTGAATTCTATGAAGAAATTTGAAATTTTTTTTGTTTTATGTTACATTTTCTACTCACTTTTTAATCAGCAAATTCTCCTGACACCATATAAAAAAACCACGATGTTCCCTGGCCGCTTTGGCCAAAGCATCACCATGTAATGCCATCACATTCAAGCAATGTAGAACATAATATAAAATTTCTGGCTTCTTAATAGTAGGAATTTCCTAAAATTTTGGAATTTTTATAGATATCTCCTGAATACACTATTAAAAATAATTACCGTTAATAGTTGATGTATATATTGTAAAGTTTGTGGCAATTGATCCAAAGAAAATTTAAATTTTCCTACAGACGTATGCCAAAAATCTTCACCATCTTCATCCTCGTCTTCGTCAGAAAGGCTGCCATTATCTAAACCACAGGCACCATGAGTGCTCCCATTTCCTAAACCATTATCGCCACCTAAAACCGAAGCTTTGGTTACACTTACATTGGCACTGCCTAAAAATGAGTCAAATATAATTTAATTCACATTTTATTTGGGTAAATTTTTTAACTAAACTTACCCACATCAGCATCTGATAATGTTATAGATCTAGCTATAGCCCGATCTGCGGGTAATATAGAAGCTAAATCTAATTGTTCTGAAACTGTTTCTACAGTAGCCGTCATTATCTAATTAAAAATATTTATAAATAATAAAAAAATCAGTTAATCTTAGATTATTTATAAAACATTTACGAATTTTGTTTTACATTTATACATTTATATACAAAATTGACACAGACATTTAAGGTTAAGTTTGTAAATTTCTGTTTTTAGTATTTTTTACAGTGTATTATACAATTATAAATGAGTTTAGAAACTCGTTTGTTTTGTTTTTTCTAAAAAAAAGTGGTGCATATTTTTTTGGTTTGGTGCTTTAGTGTTGCATAGTTTTGTGCTGTTTATATTTTAATTAAAAATATAAATTTTCATGCTTTTACACTGAAAGAAATTAAGTTAAAAAAATTATATTGTATGTAAAATAAAAAATCAAAAAAAAAAAAATTAAGTTAAATATTTAAAATTATTTACATAAAAAATAGTTAATTGTTATATTTTACATTTATTTTTAACAAATTCTTTTTTTTTCAATATTCACACACATACAAGATACTTTGAGTCAAAAAATTATAGATTTTTGATAAAAGTTTTTGGTAAAAATAAATTAAGGTTAAAAAATAATAAAAAAAAAAATACTCAAAATCGCATTATTAAGACAATCCCACCAATCCCCAGTTGCGTTCTCAACATAGATTACATAGATATCAAACATTTTGACATTTGCTGTCAGAGAGAATGTGTTGGACATCTTATACCTATACAAAAATGAAGATATATAGTTTGATATATATGTAATCTATGGTTCTAAATGACTAACTTCAGAATATGCTAACTGTTAATCTCTAGTTAGCTAGGATAAAAATAAATTTTTTGTCAGAAATCATATCAATACAAAGTTTTTACATTCCGCCAACATATACCAATTTTAAATATCGGTTTTCTTATTACCTCGCACATTTGAAAATGGAAATTTTGAAATATATTTTAGTATACACGAAGATCTCTATATATAAAAGTAAATAACTTTGACTATGACAATATTTTTAGATAAAGTTATTATACTTGATTAAATAAAATTTAACCGTCTATAAAATTAAGTGATATCGTGAACTTTAAAATTTGTATTTTCAAAAATTTCGACACAGAAATCTTCCTTAATTTCCTAAAATTTTGTTTCCGCAAACATACACGTTGATATTTAACTAAAATTCCCACATTGAAACCATTTTAATAAAAATTCGTAAACATTTTTAAAATATCGAGACGACATCGTAATAAATTCTTGAACTTTTTCGAAATTATTTTAAGACATATTCGAGAAATTCTTTGAACATGGATTCGAAGAGCTCCCAAAAAAACAATAGAGATTTAGAATTAGAGTTAAGGATTCCCTCGTGATAGATTTTAATATTTCAAGATTAAATCGTGAACTAAAACATTGAGACCAAAATGTCTTTAACCCTACTCAAGTAATAGCGAAAGAGTGTCGTATTTATTTCTTTTGACTTCTTTACGTCATATGACACAATTTTTAAACGAACACGAAAAAAATAAAAACTTTTAAAATATTTTTTAAAGCAAATTGAGTTTAGACTGTACTCCTAAAATATCCCTTTTATTATATGATTCTTCTTTATAATCAAGCTTAAGATCTTTTGTTAAATGATTGCAAATTATTAATTTTCAATATTTCGTCTCCACATTGGGAGTCTTCTTCAGGGAAATTTATTTTATAATTTATAAAGAAGAATCATATAATAAAAGAAGATCGAAGAAAATTAAACATATCCCTTTTATACAATTTTTTTAAAATTTAATTGGAGTTTAAAAAATCGAGCAAACATTTTAGTGCGAAAAGAATAAACTGCACAGAAACCTCTTAGTTTTTCACCATTAACCATTAATGGTAACCGGTTTGATGCGGTTATCGATAATATTATGTATATATTTAGTCCTATAAGTGAAACATAGGGCCAGGGTTATCGGTAAGGTTAACGCTATTTTCTTTTTATCGGTAATTGTTCTTTAGGGATAACGATTTTTCAGTTATTTCAGGAACGGGGTTTTTAGCGATAAAGGTATTTAAGCTATTTCGGTAACGGTATTTTAGCTGTATCTATATTTTAGTTATTTCTGTAACAATATTTTAACGATAACGGGTTCTCAGTTATTTTGGTAATGGTATTTTAAGAATAACCTTATTTCGGTATCGGTATTTTAGGGATAACGGTAATATCACATGCTTATATTTTTAGTCCCATCATATTCAAATTCCAATGTCTTAATAGTTTATGATTAGTATTCACAACGCCCCTAGCAGAAATATATGGAACTAAAGACAAAAGCTTTATTTATTTCGGTAACGGTATTTTAGGGATAACTATAGTCAGTTGAAAGGATTCTGAATGGTATTTTAGCGGTATTGCCTGCTCAACCCTACCTTTATCGAATTAATTAATTCCAAATATCTAGATGTTTCTGAAAACTTGAAGATTTGGAACATGTTCTACCAAAAATTTGATCCCCAGTGTCCAAAAGCGTTCGAGAAAATATGTAATAAAAGCAATGAAAAAAAATAATCATATTATTTCTACCTTCGGCTCTGAGACCATATTGGTATATATGATCTGAAAGCTACAACTATTCTCAGTCGATACAAACCACATCCGGAAAAATCGGTTAGAAAGTGTGGCTAATATAAAATAAACTGAAATGGGAACGTATATGTCTCATTGGTCGTCAAAGGGTTAAATATGTAGATCTATCATTCTAAAAATCTAAGGGTCTCGGAAATTTTTTTTTGAAATGGTGTAACATCAAAGTTAGATAAAAACCGTGAACTTGAATAGCTCGGTATTCAAAGTTAAGTTATAATTATTTATCCAAAAGTGGTCTTAGATTTAAATTTCAACATAATTTTGGGATTTGAATTATTTTAATAGTTTGAGTTCAAAGAGATCGCAAGATACATTAGCGGCTCTATATATTTTAAGAGATCGCCAAATTGTCACCAAATTTGCGGATTTTTTTTTGTGGGTCTTGGGGACATAAATTTTCAATTGGGGCCAGGGGATTTTTTGGGGATTTAAAAATTTTTTGACAAATATTTTAATTGAATATAGATTTACAGAATACGGATTTTGAATACAAAATCAGTCAAGTCTATTTGACACCTGCTTTTTTCAAGCAACTTTACCAGCGTTTTTATATAAAAATATCTAAAATTTTCTTAAAACATTTCATAGATAACCCCTGATAAAATGCCATATAGATTTAGGCGAATAACTTTACGATTCATTTCCCAATTTCACTTGTTACACCAAAAAAATTGTGTCTGTTAAATAAAATCGTAAAAAATATAGTTTTTATAAAAAATTATAATTTTGTAAAAATTAATGTTACTTTGTACATGTATATATACACTGAACATATAGTTTTAAATATATATATTCTTTTTGATGAATTACATTTAATAAAAAACTAAATTAAAAATAATTTTGAAAAATAAAAAAAAAAAAAACTACAGCAAAAAATTACGAATTTTGCATTAAAAACAAAGAAAAAAACTGCAAATTTAATTATGAAATTTGTTTGATTTTGTGACAAAAAATGCACAAAGTACCTCGTCTGTAGCGTGAACTTTTCTCAATTCAATACTATCAACCGAATGGCCATTATCGTTTTTCTATAATAAAATAAATAAAAAAAAAATCAAGAAAGATCATACAAAATTTTGAGGAAATTTTTAACTTTATTTCAAGATTTAAAAAGAAATGAAGTAAATAAATTTAAAACTAATAACTTATATAAAATAAAGTTGAAGTTATAAACAAATTAATAAAAAATTATTTGCAATATCATAACTTAACCTTTATTATTTTATAAAATTTGTTAAAATGTGTCTATTACTTTTATTTTTAATGAACTTAATTGTTTTGTCTTTTTTTCAACTAAATAAATTAAATCCATTCTGCTTAAACATTTTTTTTGTTCCTGTTTTAAACTTTAACGTAACATAACAAAATTCCATATTTCAAACAATTTTAAAATAGATTTTTAACTTTTTCTTTTTTTTTGTGAGTGTAACTTACCGAACATACATGAGGCATATGTACCAAAACTCCTCCCACTGAGTGAGGTTCGGGTTGTGGTACTACCACCGGTACCGGACCTAAGTGTTAAGAAAATATATTAATTTTTTTTGTTTTTAAATGATTGTTTTTTGGAAATTACACCAGTTTTTTGTTAAATTTTTTTTGGATTAAAGGAAGATTTTTTTTCATTTTCTTTAAAGGTTCATTCTCGTAACTCCATGCATAGGAATGAAAATTATATAGAGTGAAATTGCTAACGAACAAAAACAATATTGGGCTCTACTAAAATGTAAGTATTTCAACTAATTTTATATTTAAATTTTTTAATGCTAGGACATGCATTTTTATTAAAAATATTTTAGTTTAAAATTTAATATTGTATACTGTTTAATCGAGAATTGAATACACTTTCCAGTTTATATCAAAATCATTCCCGTAACTCTGTCAAAAGTTTGACTGTCTGACTATCGTCCATTTCAGCGAGAATACACGCAGAGAAAGAGCGTCATATTATGATAGTTTAAGAGCATCATGTTATGATTGCAATGCCTAACAATCAAATATGATCGTAGTAATCATATTATGATTCTAGTAATCATATTTCGATCTTAAGTGATGATAAAATCATTCACGGTAATCATAATATGATCAGCCAGAATCATATATATTACGATCATAATATGATAATTTAGTGTCTCCAATCATGTCCAATCATATTTTTTCTCTGCTTGGAGACATTTAAAAATTACCACCCTTTCTATTTTTATAGCCTCCACATACTGGGATAAGGGTATATAAGTTCGTTATTCCGTTTGTAACGCATCGAAATATAGGTCTAATACCCCATAAAGTATTATCCTTATAGAATTTTAAGACGATTTAGCGATGTCTGTCTGTCTGTTGAAACGCAATACCGACTGCTCATTTTTACATAGATAGATGTAGATTTCTCGAAAAGTTTGGTTTTGAAAATGAGCAAAATCGGTCCAGCGGTTCAAGTTATGAGTGAAAATGTGAAGGTACCTCCAAATTTTCCGTACCTCCAAATTTTCCATACATAATGCACTGTATACTCAGTACATAATTCATAATAGTGTCTGGTGTATAAAATATAACGTCATATTTTTCCACCAGACGCTAAGAGGTGAGTAATATTTAAAATTCACCTCAAATGAAAATGAAAATTTTTATTTCTACTCAACTTTTTTTTTTCACTAGAACATGTTTTTTCACCTCCAAAATGTGATTTCACCACATAATTAATTTTTACATAAAAAAAGTGTTTTTCACCTCAAACATATTTTGTTTCAAAATATTTTTGTTGTTGTTTCATTTGTAGGGGTTCATTGTGGAGGGTATAAAGAAAAAAAAATTGGTAAAACCAAATTTAATGCATGTACTTGTTAAATTTGTCTATGTTAAAAATTATTTACTGCACGATTTTGACTAGACAATATTTGCAACTAGATTTGCATCAAAACCAACTAGATTTTTGAAGGATTTTGTGATAACAAAAACTGTAAACTGTATACAATATTATTTTTTATCATTTATTATTTAACTATTTAAACAATTTGGAAAAAAAAACTATTATAAAACAAGGCGTAATGTAAAAAAAACAAAATTTTATTTAGTTTAAAGTGTTTTTGTGTCCAAAGAAATTTTTGTGTGTGTTCAGTGGTGGATATTTTGGATTTCTGCATAAAAAAAGTGTAGAGTTTTAGTGTAAAAAGTAAAGGAAAATATTTACTGAAATAAGTGTATTTTCAACTTAGGGCAGTTGTTAAAAAAATTAACCAAAAACAACTTGTGTAAATTGTAAAGACCGCCACAGACGATTAATATTAAAAATTAATTGTAAAAATCAGTCCATCTCAACATTAAATATCTGAAAAGTTTGTTCTGTTCGCTGATTTTTAGAAATAATTCAAATAATACTAATTACCTTTGGCTTACTTTATATATTTTTTGCAGTGTTTTATTATTATTCTTAAAGAAGCATAATTTTAATGGAAAGTTATAAATTTGAAACATTAGTTTTGTAAAGAAAAATATTTAAATATTTTGAATATAAGAAACAGTAGAGTTATCATTTAACAACAGACTCTGATATATAGATTTGAGTTTTTGTTAGAAGAATTATAAAAAAATGAATGATGCATCACCTGCCATAATAATAATTTTTCCATCGTCTGAAAAAAATGGATCGAGCTTAAAAAGGTCTTGGGTGTGGAGAGAGGGCATCACAGACAATAGTAAAGTAAATAGAGTAGTGATAATATATAATGATATATGTTAAAGTAAAACATATTATGGTAGAAGATTAAAAGAGTGTATGTAAAAAAAATTGAGTAAAGTTTTTTTTAGAGAGATAGTTAGGAAGCAGTTAGTGAGAGAAAGAAGAGAGAGAGATAGAAAAATGTTGTCAAGTTTATTAAGAGTTTATAGAGTGAACAGATTGGGAAAGAGAGTTAGTTTATTTTGAATTATTTTTTTTATTAATTAAGAAGAACCATTTATTATTTAGTTTATTTTTTCATTTAGTTGAATTTAGTGTTTTGTTTGAAAGTGTTTCAGTTGGTTTTTGGATTCATTATTACATATTTTTACAAGTGCACAGAAATAAACTGGTTAACTAATTTTATTTCACTAAGTGGATTTTAGCTACTGAATTACTCTAAAATATTGTTTAGAGAGAGAGAGAGAGACTTGCTGAGAGTTATTATTAAAACTCTCGTTTCTCCAGATATTGAGATTATTTCATTTTATATTAAATTTTTAAGGGAGGGGTTTTTAAAAGAATTTATAGTTTTTTTCTATTTTGTAAAGGGAAACATGTGAAATTAAATTTAGTATAAAATTTAGCACCTGAAAATCCTCCTAATGGTCCCAGAGGTATGGGTAAAGGAGCCATGGATAGAGATACATCACGTTCTCTAGTTTTTTCCTTATCACTTTCCGGAGGACTTTTGCGTGAAGATTTCTCTTCTTCAATAATATCTTCAATGGGAACCTGTAATAAAAACGTGAAATAAAAATAAAATATTTTAAAAAAATTCAAAATTTTACTTACATCTGGTGGCCTTAAAGGATTTAAGGGTGCCATAAATTGTACAATTTTTGTAGACAATTGATGCCACATTATAGAGGCTTCACAATAAGCACATTCGCCCACCTGTAACATACAAATAATTTTTTAATAATATCCTGAAAAGGAATTTAAAATATTAGGGGGAAAAGGTTGTAAATAAACATACCTGCTGCAGAGAGAGAGAGATGAAAATGGTGAGAAGTCAAGAAGGAGATATAGAGAGAAATACGAACGTTTTAAAACTAATCATTAAAAATACTAAATGTTTTTTTTTGCAGACAAACTTTTTTATAGCCAATTTGTCTTTTGAAACGAACAATATCGGTTCGTCTAAAATATTTCAAGACTACGAATTACGCAATATTAGGAGTTAAAAAGAAATCGACATAAGATATGAAAAAAGTAATATGTACGTGACTTAAGCGAATCCATATCTTTACAACTAGACGTTATTAGCCCAAATCTACTCGTACAAACATTAAGAAAAATTTACTACTCGACTCTTAGAGAGAGAGAGAGAGAAATGGCTTAGATCTGAATTCGGTTGAGCAGATGAAAAACTAACAATTTTTTCTTACGGATGAACTTCGAACTTGTGTCTGTCGCTCAAGGTCATATGTTCGGGAGAATCTATACTTAACTCTCCACGGTAAGAGGTTCATACAAAACATTTGTATAGTTGAAAGCTGCGCAGCGCGCTGGATTAGCATCCCATGCCTGTGCCGTTGCTAGCGAAATGTTACAAAAAAACTTTCGCATGCGATTTATTTCTACCTAAACTTTTACCTAAACACATCATTGGTCTAGATGTTATGACACTTTCTAATCCTTATCCCGACCATGATTCACCGGTAGCAAATTTTAGTGAACCCCCAAAAGAAAGTTTTTCTGATTCTAATTACATTTTCTATATTAATCAATAATTATTAATACTCTTTAGATGATTCGGGTAAGCAGAGATTTTTATAAAAGATCCACGATTGAGGTTCAGATGAAACTCTTTAAGATTTTTCCAATTGGGACTCAAATAGAATTCACAAAAGACTATCATTTGTAGTTCATAAACAAGTATGTTTGGGGTTGGTTAAGAAATCAGAATAAGTGTATTTAAGCCCCACTTTTTGGTGTTTAAGTGGAATTCTCGAACTCCTCGATTGGAGTTCAAATGAATCACTTTGAGAACTCCAGCTTTGAATTAGGAAGTTAAATATTTAAGATTTCTGTTTACAAAGAACTATTTTAAAGATTCACGAATAGAATTCAAAAAGAACTAATTACGAACGGCCAATTGGAGTTCAAATGAAACTTATTGAGAACTGACTATTAGTTGCCTGGTTAAACTATTTAAGAACTTCTAATTGAAACCAGATATAACATTCACAGTACCCTCGATTGCAGTTCAGATTAACCTATTGTCTCTTAAGTAGTTAAGAACTTCTAATTGAAACTCAGATATAACATTCACAGTATCCTCGATTGCAGTTCAGATTAACCTATTTCAATACTTCAAAAACAACTCTAAAATGAGTTTTTGAATATCTGTGATGTATGTTGTATTAAAACTTTTTACATATATTATATTTGGGGTTTTTAGGCCTGAAAATACTAAAATCTTTAAACACCTTCGTTTGGAATCAAGATAGGATTAAAACTCTTACGGGAATTCCGATTAGAATTCATATAGAACTCTTTAAATACACCCTATTATAGTATTGCTACAAGTTTCAAAAGGGTTTCCAAAAAAGTATTAGAAAAATCTCTTTAAAGATTTAATATTGTTAGGTTTCAAATCTCTTAAGTCTCCTGATTGGAGTTCAGTTAGAATTATTTTAAGACTCTCAGTTGGGAACTCAGATAGA
>JAEKOY010000419.1:0-25000 GCA_021234595.1 Delia radicum
TTTACACTTACACTTGCTAGCTTACTGTACCAGGGGTTATCCCCTTGCTGGCTGCCGAAGTAAGAGAGCTCTACCTTCACCGGTGTATATACTGCCCTCATGCTGAATTTGTTTTGCTGTGTCGTTAACGCATTCTCCCAGTTGTTTGAAGGCATAACGCCTCTGTAAACTTCTGTTTACGAGCTATTGCGGTGGCTGTCATAACACATATTGGTGGATAGTGGTTAGTTTAATGAAACATATTTGCTGTGTACTGGTTGCTGCTGTATGTTGTGTGTAAGCCTAAGCGAGTTGCGTACGCTTGTTGTATTTCTCCTTGTGTTTCTCCCTCTGAGGTTGTTCTCTTTGTAGTTCCTCTCTCCGTGGTTGTTTGTGTTGCATGCAGTAGAGAAGACCCTAGAGCGTAAAATAGTGCTTACCAAGAAGCGCTTCCGGAAGGCATTATTTAATTACGAAGCGCTTCCAAAGCAAATCCAGAAGGCATGATTTTTGTTCGCGATGTCCCACTTGGTATGTCTCTTTAATAAGAAGCGCTTCTTTTGTATGTTGACAACATTATTGCTTCATGGTATGTATTCTTTATTGCTTTATTGCTTCATTGCATACACTATTCATTGCTTTATTTTGGGAAGCACTACAGAATGCCTTCTCTAATTGCTTTATAGTATGCAAGGTGGTGAAGCGCTATTTTAAAAGCATACAAATGTAGTAACTGCTTACCAAATACAAGTTATTTTTTGCTGGGTAGTATCCTAAAACAATTTAACAGTACGATATACGAAATTCGTTCGAAAATTCACTTTCATGGCACTTTTTTTTTTTACCAACCATACGGTTTTCAATATCTCCCCAATTCATGATTATCAACAACTGGAGATCAAAACTTTTTACGTATAAATGTCACTTGTGAGAATGTTGTCAAGATCGCGATTAAGTAAATATTTGACATATGGGTGTTTCATCGTTTACCAAAACTTATGAAAATTCTAGTTAGATATGTGATCAAAGTTGTCTTCTGAGTGATGAAATTCGTCTCGTTCGCTGTTTCATTCCATTTCGATCTCCTTGTTTAGTGTTCAATTCCACTCGTTTCCATTTCGTTCCACATGTTCAGGGTTCCTAATGAACTTGTTCGGATTTAGAACATTTCATTCCAGGAGATCCCTGGCCAAAAATGGGGTCCGTTTTCATTTACCAGCATTGCAATTAATATTTTTTTTAAAATAATTGGATGTGACAATTGATATAAAAGAACTGGCCTCACCACAGCATTAGAGAAAACATAAGAAACACCACTGCTACCACAAGTTTTATCTCTAAATCGTGATTTAGAGGAATAAATTCGGCAAAAACTGTGAAAAATAGGGATTAAACTTATTATATTATTAGTCTGAACACACTGACATATTGGTCAAGTGTTTCCGAACACTACTCTCCTTCTAAATTTCGTAACTTTATTATATTCCAGAATATGTTTTCTATTTAATCCCACTGTTTTGTCGGTAAAATAAAGAAAAACACACACTCGTTCAAAAAAAAAAAAAAAGTACAAAACTTTGTTAGAAAATCACAAAAAAAGGAAACAATGGCAAACGATACGATAAAGCCCAAACAGTTTAATTTTTCAAATCACCATAAACCGCTATTTAGGTTTTTTGTTAATTCTTTAATCGATACAGATTCCTAAATCTTCCAGCTCTATCAAGATTTAGAAAAAGACAATAATAAGAAAACGTCCTAATATGTAAAAAAAACAAACAAAATTATTTTAAAAAAAGATTGATCATCATTTTGCCACATGAAGGAAAACAGTAACAGAAATTTATCTCATTATGTTTGAATCTTGATCAAAATACTACCGCCTGGTTTGTTGGTTGGTTAGTTAGGTCTGGTTTTGGTTTTGGTTTTGGTTTAGGTCATTCCATAGATTCGTAGTGGATCGTTAAACATGGCACATAACGTGTTTTGGCTAATGTGTATACAACAACGAGTGATGTTAGCTGGAGTACTAAATACGATTATTCTTGAGTGTATCACAGTGTATTTTAGATTGAATCATGTTTAAAAATGTACGCGTGCATTTGTTGCTACAAATCTTGATAGAATGCAGTAGATACTTTGGATAAGCGATTCCCAAATGTCTGATTGTAGAAGTTTGTGAATTGGGAGTAAAAGAAATGTAGTCCGAAGTAAAAGATCTACATTTTTACATCGACTACCCCAAATTTTCACTCTTAATCTTAAAAAACCCATCTTTATCAACTTGGACATCTTATATAAGAAGTTTACGTCCCTCTTCGATGCTGTCCGTCGAATGCTTCATTAAATGCTCATCATTTGTGACCGTGTTCCTATTTGCTCCATCTTAGTCGCTGCATTTCAATTTGCCTTTACATTTATTTGCTTAGATTGAAATAGCATCTAATTCCGATATGAATGTCAAATATAGTGAGAACCTCTGCTTTATGAAGAGAAGTGTAGTTTTAGGTAATAAAATTAAGAACCGAACAAATGCCACACAAGTAACAAAAACTGTGGTTTAGTATTTTTTTTTCTTGGAGGGTGATATTTTTTCAGGAATTGGAGCAACATTCTTTTTTAGTTTTTGACAAACAAAAGAACAAACAACTTAATAGAGTTTGATAAGAATGGCTTTGTCTTAATTTTCCTGGTCAAAAGGTGAAACATAAATATCAAGGTGATTTTTTTTAGAATGGAGTTTGGAGAACCCACAATTCGTGTTTTAGTTTCATCTAAATTCATGGGTGGCGAAGGTGCTATTCTTTATCCCTCTCTTTTCCTAAAGTTTCTTAATGACCACCTTGGTCGAACTTTCAAGTGGTATCATATGTCATTCATTTTCCTCCGATTGTATTCCAAGCCTTGATGAGGTTAGAAGCAAAACATAGGTTATGAAGGACGCGCAATCCTGAACTTTAAACTATGTCTGAATAGATACGTTGAATTAATTTTGAGCATTCTGATATCCGATGGACAAGTCATAACATTTACATATCGAAAGAAGAAATCAAGAGCCTTAGTTTATTTAACCGATGCCTCTCCATTCAATTAGCTCACTATATATAGCGTATATGGCCCTATGTTCCTCCTATTTTTAAAGCGCTGTAGATAATCAACCAAAATTTTTATGGGAAGAATTCTTTTTCATCTAAAATTTTTCACATCTTAACTTTAATTTGTATGTATCTGTGTAATAATGCCTATGACATTACGTGATTCGTTTATATTGTTCGGACATGTGCTATGAACACATGGGAACATTTTCGGTCCCAGGTACATTTTGTGGAACCAGGGTTGAAATATGTTTAGCTAACCCTTCCACTTAACTCTACCTCAAAAGAACATAACGTCCGCCCCAACCAAAAATATTAATATCTGACTTTTCACGGGATTTGGATTCGGGACTTCCCATAAACCTCCTCTATTAAAATTCAACATTAAATTCGAAAACATTTCCTACCGAAATGTAATTCAGTTCAGCTACGATCCGAAGGCATACCCAGTAACTCTATTCACAACAACGTATAATTCCCCTTTGGACTACTAAAGCTTCCAGATTCAAAAAAAGTCTTAATAAAGATATCAAAAAGAACCAGTCCCACAATGGCCTTCATAGCTTGATTGGCACAAGTTCTATTACCACAAGTAATGAAAAGATAAACCTGGGGTTGTACTTTACAGAGCAATGGAAGTCGAGACAGCTGGCGAATCGCCGGTTTAAATAAAACCTTACTATCCGGCTTAATTAAAACTTTACAATTGCATACAATCCATATAGTGTATGCAAATTATTACATGGTTGGTTGAAAATTTTAAGGATATCATTTATCAATTTTAAAATCAATTCACAATTCGGATTCTTGTGAAATAAATTACAAGGATTAACAAAGTTTTACTGTCAAATACTCAAAATAGCTGTGTCATTATATTTTTGACCGAACGTCACATAATTTCCGGCTGGGCTGTTATATCTGGGGAACTTAATGAAATTTCTAATAAAAAATTTGAAAAGTCATATAATTTTCAAGGGAATTACCGAAACAAGAATACAAATTATAATGAATGTATTTTCCTTTGATTTAATTAAAAAATATTCTATTAAAGACCCCACAGGACGTTAAAAAGATAAGAGAGCGACTGTTAAAACTAATAAAATTTGTCATAAAAAATTACATCAATTACCGGTAAAAAAACAACAACTCCCCAACATCAAAACAACAGTTAAACATAAATAAAAATCACACACTCCAAAAAAATATACAGACGGACGGACAGACAGACAAAATGTGCAATAAAATAACAATTGATATGCAAATTAAACAAACTCATTCGCTGGTTCAAACTCATATTATGATGAACAGAAATGTTTCTGTTGTTTGTTTTCCTCTTCTAAACCGCCAACAGAAAGAGGGCGTGGGTTAATGTAAATGTAAATATATTTTTACTACAAAAAAAAAACTCGAAAATAATAATAATAATTTCATAGTAAACTAAACTAAAAATGTTAATATATGCATAACAAAGTTGATGAAATAAATTTCGTCATAGATTTTGAAAATTACAAAAAGACAGAACGAAATCGTTAAACAAAATCCACCAAAAAATACACTTAAAACCTGTCAATCTTTAAGGAAAATAAAACAAATAGAAAAAATACCAACGAACTATGAACTCTTTTTATGGTTGATTTTTTCTCTCTCTCTATATATAGGTGACAGTTAACCCTTAAATGAGCAAATGATTTTTTGAGAATCATAAATTGAGAAGAAGCTCTTGAAATTTCATAGAAAATTATATAGGATTAATCAATTTAAGGAATTAGTACCTAATATTAAAGATAATTCTCTAAGTGTACGATTAAAAATATACGGGTGTGCTCTATAATTATATGGGATTAATCAATTTAAGGAATTAGTACCTAATATTAAAGATAGTTCTCTAAGTGTACGATTAAAGATATACGGGTGTGTTCTATAATTTACTTCGTAGTGAAAGTGAAAGTTTTTCTCTTTCTGTAGGTTTCTAAATCCGATTCAAAAATTTTACATCGATGTTGTATAATTCACAATAAATTCAGGGGACAAATGAAATTTTGACGATTTGCGTACACACAAAATAAATTACGAAAACCACCGATTCGATAACTTTAATTACTGAAATTCCGCCAACAACGAAAATTGCTAATTCAATTAGAAATTGATAGTCCGTCAATTGAATTATTTTTCAATTAAATAATATCTCATTTGATTTAAAAGTGATCAATATCGTATACCTTTCTAAAAAAAAAAAAAAATTGTTGCCATACCGTCATGAAATTCTCATTTAGTTAGCAGATTTATTTATGTTAACAAATGCACACAGAAATTAGTTTTTTCTTTCTATTCAAGCTTAGGGATTATGGCAATTTTTTTTGGATTTGCAGAAATTAGCCATTTTGTTGAAATCACAGTATTTTTTTGTTTAAAATAATTTTTTTATGTTTAAAAAAAAATTTAAATTTTCATTAAACAAAATTAAACTTTAAAAATTACATTTATCAATTTTATGATAATGTTTTAGAATAAATAAATATTCAGATTTAAACAACTGAAACTAAATTACTTAATAAAGTAATAAACCTAATAAGAATTAATATCTAATCTAATTGAAATAAATTTAAAATATTTATTACTAATACCACTATACATAAACAGTCCCAGCTAAAAAATGTGCTTACCCAGAAGCACTTCCGGTAGGTATTATTTAATTGCGAAGCGTATCCAAAGCAAATCCAGAAGGCATGATTTTTGTTCGCGATGTCCAACTTGGTATGTCTCTTTTAAGCAGGTGAAAAGCGCTTCTTTCATGTGCTCTAAGAAGTAATAAATTCATGCTTTCTTAGGCAATAAGAAGCGCTTTTTTTGTATGTTGACAACGTTAATGCTTCATAGTATGCATTCTTTATTGCTTCATTGTAAGCATTATTCAGTGTTTCAAAGAAGGCATTTTGGGAAGCACAACAAAATGCCTTCCTAATTGCTTTATTGTATGCAAGGCGGTGAAGCGCTATTTTGTAAGCATACAAATGTAGTTAGTGTTTACCAAATCCAGGTTATTTTTTGCTCGGGTTATAAACAACAACTACATAAATATTACAAAAAACAAGAACAATGTGTTGATGTTTGCTTTTGATAGATAATATAAAAAATGTCAAGCAAGTTTCGAATTTGAGCAAATATTTAATTGATTCAATTAATTTTTAATTGACAGCTTTTAAAGTTTTCAACAAACCGATTTAATTAAAAAAAGTTGGGAAATATTTTTTTCTGTGTTACTTTTGCGGGGGTATTTATAAATTTCACGGTGGTATCAAACTACCGTGAAATTTATAAATACCACCGTAGGGCCTGTGGGAAGAGTGACGAGACCATAGAACACCATCTTTGTAGTTGTCCCAACACCATCTTAGGGTACAACACCTATCCGCTGACAACATTCCGACTTTATGTGACCCTACTGAAATAGGCTGTAAAAGACTAAGGAATTCCTTCAACGGGACGAAATTTCTGGAATAGATAGCGACGGAAACCACCGGACATGAGAGCGCACAACAAGCCGACTTTCGGGCTTAAGTGTATGTCCTATTTTATTTGACATAAGTCGGTTGTAAAGGGTATCTTCACTTCCGATTCCTCTTCTCAACCTAACCTTACCCTGGTAATAAAATGTATAAACACTGCTGATATCCTTAAAATCCTTTAACAAAAATAACATTTCATTTGTTAAAGATCTCTTAAAAGTTCCCTTTTGGCCCTGTGGTCACATTAAAGGTTTTATTTAACGGAATAGCAATAAAGTTGCCACACTAGCCAAAATCTTATACATTCGTTAACAATAAGAGGGTGTTTTGTATTCCATAACATTAAAGGGATCTATGTTTCAATTTTTGAAGTTTGTCTCGTTTTATGGCATGTGGGTGGCGCTTTGATATGCTTTTTTGATGACGATGATGATGACGAAAACAAAAATCACATAAAAACCAGGCGACAAACAAAGCATACAGGAATATAGTGCTGGATGCAAAACATAAGTCATGCATTTACCTGCCTTTACATGCATTTTGCTTTACAATAGTAAGATGGGCATCTATAAAACACAAAATAGTGTTTTTGTCGTTTGATAAAAAAAAATCATCAATCAGCTTTAAGGAAATTGTCGTCAATGAACAGTGGGTCAGCAAACAATTGAAAGCAACCTCAAAGTTCCTATCACAAAATCATGTCCAAGAGCATTTAAGTTTATCGAATTTAAATAACTTAACATGCTATGAACTAGTGTTTGAAATTTCAAAGTTCGCCAACTCTACATCAGATGGTGCCAAACAGCTGTTCTAAGATTTAACATTTCGGGCAATTACAGTGTTGTCATATTTAATGCACTTCATCTTTCACTTCGTCTCTTCTCTATACCCTTTCAAAGAAAGCAATAAATCTGGCCAGCTCTACATCAGATGGCACCCGGCAACTATTCCTAGACATCTATGACATTTACAGTGTTGTCATATTTGATGTCATTCGAAAGAAAGCTACACATTCGAAAGAATTTCTAGAGTGTTTCTTCCCTTAAAAAAACCAAGGAATCGGGTTTGATATACAATGCCGGCATAATTAAAAAGTAAAAAAAAACTGTAAAGAAATCGGTATGAATCGGTGATTTTAAAGTATCCCATTCTAAATTCAAATCATAAGTCGGTAACAAGGTAGTTTCCCCTTGATGAGATACCTTCGATCGTACACTAAGAAAAAAAGGTCGTAATGGCTACGTTAAATTTGGCTGTTATTACGGGAAATTTAATTTAGCAACACATGGCTGCTGAACTGTAGTACAATTAAATTAATATAAAAGAATTAGTAGCCGCTACTAATGTTTAGTAAAATTGTTGTAAAATGCAATTTAAAACCGTTTTGCTAAAATCAGAAAAAAAGATTACTAAATTTTAATAAAATTAAGAATGAAATTACTAACACAAATTAGTAATCGCTACTAATTTTTAGTAAAATTGTAGTAAACTGCAATTCAAAACCATTTTGCTAAAATCAGCAACAAATATTACTAAATTTTAATAATATTAGTACAAAGAAATTAGTAAAAAAAATTAGCAAGCGTTACTAAATTTTAGTAAAATGTTTGTAACTATCACTTTTAACAATTACACACAGAAAAATTAAGTGTCAACTGAATTAAAAAGTGTATTTTGGAATACACAATTAGTATAGCCATATCTAAATGGGTTTTCAAAATATTTTGGGTGTGGCAACTAAAACTCAATTATATTTACTAAATTCTGTTGTGAAATCCGATATTAAGTTGTAACAACCTTTTTTAGTCAAAGTAACCAAATTTTAGTTGGCAAATGGCACAATTTTTCTGTATGTGTATATATTTAATAAACACAAATTATAAATTTTCTTCATTTAATTTCATTATCGGATAAACTACACAAATTTAAAACATAATATGATTACACTAAATATAGTTTTTATATTTCACTTTTTATTTTATTTTTTCTTGATCATTCTTGTCCGTCTGTCTAGGTTGTATGTGTTATTGTTTTTCTTCATTGATGCTATGTAGATTTGTATGAAAATTTTAAATATTTAAGGGCTGCAAAAAAAAAATATTTAATAATACTTACATAAATATGTTTTTTATTATAAAACTTACTTAATTATTTTTTTTTTATCTCCGTCGACATATTTTTTCTTGAAATTACTTAAAAAGCGCTTGTTGTTGTGGTTTTTGTATAGAAAACAGATTCCAAAAAAAAAGCAACAAAAACCAACCACCATTAGTTATAGAAATGCACTCACACATGTACGTACACTTGGGAACTATAGTTTTCTAAACCAAAACTATTTTTCCCAGTTTTTTGAACATACGCGTTTTTTTTTTTTTTTTAATTTATTCAGGTTTTACAGTTTTTTATGTTAAGTCAGCATATTTGTTACATTTGCTATTTAGTTTTACTTAAAATAATGATTTCAGTACAAAACTAACAAAATTTTCCTATTGTCGAAAAAAGTAAAAATCAAATTTAAAAATAAAATCATAATATGCAAATAATTATACTTGTTATTTAAAAACTCTTTTAAATTCTGTTTTTTTGTCTTTGATTTCTCCCCCCAAAATGATATTTTTCAATACAAAAATGTAAAAAAGATTAAAAAATTAATTAAAAATACTCTAAGTCCCACCCCCAAACCATTTCCTGCATCCGCGCCTGACTGTAGTAAATTTCTCTTGAATTTCGAGTGTGAATCCCAAAAGCCATGTGAAAATATATTTGATTTAAAATACATTTTAAAATTCAAAATTAATTATATTCACTTATTCTACTCTTTTGACCCACTATGCAATGACAACAACAACATGGAAATATAGCAAAATATAGCAAACATATGTTAATATTCCCATGGTATTAATGAAATGTTAAATCTAGCGTAACTGGAACAAGTGGAACCTCCAATAATATAGATAAACCAAACCAAAAACTAACAACAACAACAGCAACACCAACAATGACCATAAACAAATTTAATGCAAATTTTAAATTTTTCTATAGTTTCCTTAATCTAAACTCTAACGGTTTATTTTATACAAAAACATACAAAGAAAGTTTTCTTATAAACATAATTCCTGCTTATAAGCCAAACGAAAGCCACGTCCCACATATTCGGCATCGCTGCGAAAGGGTAAATAATTGGTCCCGCCGCGACATCTCTAACTGGTGCATTCATATTGAAATCTTCATTTTCGGTGCCATCATTAAAACGTTCACCACAAAGACGCACCTGATTGATGGCTATAAAGTCATCGGGACAATTGAAAATGCCAGCACCAGCCTGACCATCCGGCACTAAATCATTTTCATCTGCGAAAGAAAAGCAAACAAAAGAAACAAATGTAGAAAATAATAAACGTGAGAAAGTTTCAATTCCTGGTAAACGTTGACATATTCACAAAATGCAACTAACCTTCATCTTTGTTGGTAATTTGAAAATCTAATTGATCACCATTACCACCAATTTGTTCCATAACATAATTAACTGTACAGTAATCTTTGCCACGTTCCAAGCATATAACATAATTTAAATTGTTCTGTTTGAAGGGATAAATGAATATATTTTAGTTCTTCTTATTTTAAACGAGCTTAAGATTATTTATTTATTAATTATAATTACTTATTTCCAGTATTTCGTCTCCACATTGGTGACTTCTTCAAATTGTAATAATTGTTCCCTGAAGAAGTCACCCAATGTGGTGACGAAATATTGGAAATAAATAATTATAATTAATAAATAAATGATCTTAAGCTCGTTTAAAATAAGTAAAATTAAATAAAAGAAGATCAGAGAAAACAAAATATTTTTATATATTTTAATGTTAAACTATCAATTTCAATTAACTTACAAAGTAAGTAGCCTCCTTATTGTCCACTATGGTACTTTCTATATCATAGTTAAATGATTTAATCACTCCATCCGACTCGGTGTAGTATTGTAAACAACCCTCGGGTGCTAAATTATCTTCCAACTAAGAGTTACTTTAGAAAATTATGGAATCAAATATTTTAAATTATTCCCTTCCACTTACCTGGGTTACTTTGATGTTAAACGATCTAGCTCCTGTAGGAACTTTAGCGAAAAAGGATAAATAAATTTTACGATCCAAGGAGTTACCAACATGAATATAAACTAGAAATAGAAAAATACATTAACACATTTTACGTCTTAGTTTTGTAATATACATATTAGGTTAGGTTGTAAAGAGAAATCGGAAGTGAAGATACCCTTCAAAACCGACTCATGTCCAATAAGTGTCCAAAAGTTCTCTTGTAGTAATGCTATTTAATTATGAATCTAAACCTGAAAAAAAATAGGACATGCACTTAAGCCCGAAATTGGGCTTGTTGTGCGCTTTCCTGTCCGGTGGTTCTCGTCCCTATCTATTCCAGGAACTTTGTCCCGTTGACGAAATTCCTTAGTCCACCCAAAGTCCATAAACACTCAAATTTCGGATCCGCACATACATGGTCATATATGATAGCATATATGATCATTAGGCCGGGTCGATTTGTATGGAGGCAAAAAAATCGCTCAACGTTCAAGGAAAATCGTATTCTAGGGATCAAAATAAGAAACTTTGCTGAAGGAACCATACCTCTAAAACGAATTCTGATGTCCCGACTTTTGACCCGTAGGGTCAAATTTTTAAAAAATTCCACTTTGATATTTCAGAAAGTAGGAGGAATCTCTCCAAGATTATGGGAGCTACTTCTTCTCCGGGAGACGCGCTAGCAGATTAATGCTTAAATCATCATTCTAGGTGCCCGTTAAGGTGTCAAAGTTGAAGTTGAAAGAGGGCCTTTTTAGCCGTGATTTTATAGCAAAATGGACAAATCTCGGGATTGAGATATTTTAGAAAGTAGGAGGAGTCTTTTCAAGATTAGGGCCTCTATTTCTTCTCCGGAAGACGCTCTAGCAGATGAATGCATAAATTATATTCGATTGGGTTGGACTCGATTGGGGCACTCTAAATGGGTCAAAGTGGGATTTTTCAAAATTTGACCCTACGGGTCAAAAGTCGGGACATCAAAATTCGTTTTAGAGGTATGGTTCCTTCGCCAAAGTTTCTTATTTTGATCCCTAGAATACGATTTTCCTTGAACGTTGAGCGATTTTTAAGTCGACCCGCCCTAATGATCATATATGGACATATATAATCAGTTACATCCATATACGATCATATACAAGCTCATATATATTCATATAGGAATCGATTTTCACCTGGGGAATAACATTTTTACCAGTCATCAAATAAAACTTATTTATCTGGCCTTTGGATCTTATATCATGTTGTTATAAAATATTAGCAAATTTGTAATAATAATGAAAAAGGAGAAAAATTATTTTAATTTTCTATGCTTTGGTTTCTTCGCGTACTGTATAATTAGCAGGAAATCCATTGAAACCAATAAACTTTTGTAAAAAATATCTCTAAAATCCATTTTATACCCGAGGATGTCAACCTTGAAACTCTGTTACTGACCCTGTATTGATATAGGAGAACATCCTTGAATATTAAAAAATCATTATTATACTCAGATGAAGTTTGAGTTCTGTACATTTTAAAGCCATAAAAAGATTTTAACACTTTATGTTAAATTCCATGAAAATCTAAAAGTCGAAATATGTCTAAAACTAACCATGCAATATCAAAATGTTTGCCAGATTCAGCTTGACATAATTGTTTAAAAAACAAATTGACAAAATTTTGGACTCCCAACCACTGTGGTTTCTGAAATTGGCCTTCCTTAAAATTAAGTATTTAGACAGATTTATAAAAATAGATGTTTTACAATTATTATTTTAAATAGCAACTCTTGTCGACATTGGACCTGTCTTCTCTACAGTGAACTAAATCTCAGAAAGCGACATTTTTAAACTTTTTAATAAAATAAAAGTATATCACATCATAGGACGTTTCACTTTAATAAAAATATAATAATCTGATGTTTATCTTGAAACCCGAAATTATCGTCTATTCCATGTCATTGCAAGGAATTTCATGCAACTAAAAAAGAAAAATATGCGCTTAAAATATTCAGTAAAGAATCCAAAATATGCGCTTATGATATGCATTAAAATCGAAATACACACAAAGAACCAAATAATATGCACTAAAAATCCTAAAATATGCATTTTTGAAAATCGATTTATTACTCGAGCTTTTGTTGGTTTAAAAATTATATTCAATATAAATGTCTAACAAATGACAACAATATGCTATGTTCTTTTTATTTTTAATTAAAACTTAATTTGCATTTTTACAAAATAATCTAAATTATGAAATTAAATTGAAAATATGTAATCTAAATATGCAATAAAAAATACCAGAATTTGCCATAAAATATTTATAGCAAAATAAAATATGCAAATATATGCAACAACAAATCGATGACATTTTGTTGCATATTCTTTAATTCGGAAAAGTATTTGGCCAACATTAATTTTGGCTACTGACTACAAACATGCATTTGCATGAAATTCCTTGCCCTAGTGAGAAAACGTTCACAATTAAAGTTAAAACTAAAGGCGATAATATTTTTCCATACATTTTGTATGAAATGCGAAAATTCGCGGGCTACTGTCAAAATTTCCGTTTCATACAGAATGTTTGGGAAAATGTTTTCGTTTTTAGCTTTTATTGTGAACATACTCTTGAGCTTCGTAGCTCTTTCGAACTACAATGGGAAAAGTGTACTTACTGTGTTGTCCGGTATTTATGCCACATAAAACGGGAACTACAAAATTAAGATTTTGACCCGAGACAATAAATTGATCTTCCACACAGTCGCCATCTGTTGGACGATTTAACTAAACCAGAAAAAAAACATTAAATCTTTTCATATCAAACTTAAACACAATACTAACCTCAAACATTAGAAAGTCCAATCTCAGTTGTTGAACATTTTTACGTAAATTAACAATCAAAACACAAATCATCATCTCACGGACGGGCAAAGGATAATTGGGACTCTCAAAGTAGGCAACAGATTGACCAATAGTATCACCACAACTAGTTAAAACTATAGACAAAAAATATTGTTTCTTAAGTTCTGCCAATTAAGCATTTTTGTTGAATAAGAAAGTTATAGTCTATTAATTCTGTAATTGATTCAATTAAAAAAATATTTATATTACAATATTACAAACTATATCCTTAATAGCTTAATATGCTTAATAGCTCATAGTTCATTTCGTTCATTTCCATTTATTGAACTAGTTCATGTTTTTAGTTCATAAGTTTATACGACGATTTATTTTCAATTATTCATATTCAAACGAACACCTTCCAGTAAAAACTTTTACAAAATTGCGTAACCGAACAAACTTAAGAACTGTGAAAAAAATTACAATTTTGGAAAATTTTTCAATGTTGAAAATAATTTTAAAATTTTGGAATTAATTTATATTTCGGTTATTTTTTTAAATTTTAACAATTTTTTTTTCCAATTTTAGGGATTTTTTTCCAATTTTGGAGTTTTTTTAATTTTGGTAATGTTTTTTTAATTATAATATATATATTTTTTTAAATTAAGCGTTTTTTTTTTAAATTTTTTAAGATTATTTAAAAAATTAGTGATTTTTAAATTTAATCGTTTTTTTTTGTTTACTTGAATTTTTTCTGAAATTTTGGTGATTTTTTTTAAATTTTGGCGTTTTTTTTTGTTTGTCGTCATTATGGGTTATAAAAACTGTGAATTTTGTGTGCACCAAATTCATTTTCAATTAAACATTTATTAGTTATTATTAAACTTTTAGTTGAAAATAAATTTGAACAACTCGTTTTGATGTTTTTTTTTGTGTGCAAGTGAATTTTTTAATATTTGTATTTTATTTATTATTTTTTTGATTAAATCAATTACAGAATTAATTGACTATTGAAGTACAGTATTATTGTACCCGCAGCATATTTAAAAAATTTCACTTACATACACAGCAAACACCCAATCCTTCGCCACATCTTTCCGTGGATATGCCTCCTAAACTTTTACATTCAAATTCATGATAACATATTCCATCCAGAGTACGTATATCTCCCATGGAGACAGAACATTTGGTATTGGCAAATTTAATAACTTCAAATAGACTAAGGAATCCCTTACTCTTAGTTTTACCTTTCGGGTCCAAAGCTCCATTTTTATGTATTAAATTCACTTGGGAGAGAGAACCAAATAATAAAAGATTTTTCAATTTGGCGGAAATATTATATGGAAACGGAATAGAGGGTATCATAATGGTAGTAAAGGTAGTGGAAGGTCTTAAAGGTTTAGATGTTGTAGAGGAGGAGGACATTGGCTTCATGGTGGAGGTAGTCATCATCATATCTGTGGGAGCAGGCATGTCTGGTTCTGTTGGAGGAGGAGCTTCAGTAGGTGGAGCTTCTGTAGGTGGTGCAGGTGTTAATGGTGGCTCTGTTGGATCTTCCGTAACTGCTGGTTGCATTGGCTCTTCTGGCATTTGCGTAATCATCGGCATTTCCTCTACGGCCATTTGTGTTGTTGACAAAGGCTCTTCTTGCTGCTGTGGCAACTTATGCCAAAATAAACGTGGCATCAGATTAACCGGTTGATATCTTAATTTATAAGGTTTTTCATATACCAAATTATTGGTTTTTAAAAATTTTCTTCTTATCTCTTTATTCGCAACTGTGGACATTGTTGTGGCCACCACCACTGCTTCCTCTGCATGTGGCCATTCATCGTTTTTATGTCTTCTTAAGGTTACAAATTCACTACGATATAAACCGGGTGCTGTTTCTATACAAAATATTATTAAAATTAATACGGTTTTAATCGTTATTGTTAACGTCATTATTGACGGAAGTATTTTGAATAACTGTCACTTTGTTGCGTTAGATCTTGTCAATGGACCAATATTTTATTTGAAAATTTCTTTTATAATTTGTCATAATTAGAGCATTAAGTGTCAGTTTGTAATTGTACACTCACAATATTTTAACAGTAACTGATTGTAGTTTATTTAAAAAGTAATAATGCTATAAACACATAGACGACTGCAGCTACACGACTACAGCCTGTCAAAAATAAAATACACACGTTTATATGAAAACGATTATTTTGGAACCAACACAACTACACGGCTACCCGACTACTTTTGCCGCTGTAGTCAACTTAGGTTAATTTCTATTTTTGTTGGCTGCAAAACAAAAATAGTGTTGACAATAAAACAAAATATGTAACAAATTAGTGCTTAAAAATATTTTATTTTGTTAAACACAAAAAACGTCGCAACATCAAATGGTATAATTGCATTAATATTCAAGAGGGGTTATATAAATTTATTTTCACGTTATAATAATGTATTATAAATAAGTAATTGTATTTTTAAGTGAACTTTATATACGTGTCTACAACCAAGCATGTTGTTCTATTTTAATAAAGAAAAAAAAGATGTAATTGGCACTACTGAAACAAAAATTCATTTGTATCAGGGATGTTAAATGGAGTTTTCAATTTTGTACCAACATCCAAAAAAAATTGTACTTTTTGGACGTTGACGGTACCATTTTTTTTAAATTTATTAAAACAACAAAAAAAAAATACAGAAAAATTCTCTTGTACAGAAAAAAAAAACAAAACCTTCCAATAACATACATTATATGTATGAATAAAATAAGGCATAAAAAAGTCTTATGAATATATGAGACCAAATCATGGAATTATTTGTTTAGTTAATATACTATTTGGAATTTCTACATCATAGCAGCATAAATTTGTCGCTCTTAACCAATCCTTAGCCTGTATGAGACTTGATAATGTTGGCTAATGTAGTCTGTTTCTTTCCTTAGTTTTTATTATATTTTGAAAAGAAAAAAACTCTTTCCACATTTGCAGACCAGTGTGGAATGGATAAAATTCCAGCAACGACTAGAAATGTCTGGAAACATATTGACATTCAGTTCATTTTGAAAATTAGCTACTACCGACCAAAAACTACAAACGTTTTAATTTTTTAACGACTTCAGTTAAAAAAATTTTAGTTTTTACTCTGGCTCAAGTAATATTTTTACTAAGAAGACAAGAATGGAGCAAAATTAATGATTAATCGGTTTTTTGT
This sequence comes from Delia radicum, assembly GCA_021234595.1. Lineage (NCBI taxonomy): Eukaryota > Metazoa > Arthropoda > Insecta > Diptera > Anthomyiidae > Delia > Delia radicum. Next base: position 16,704 of record JAEKOY010000419.1, read on the forward strand.
TAAAGTTCTGCCTATTATGGAGGCTATAACTTTTCTAAAACATTGGGTTCTGAAGAGATCTTTAACCAGATCGAAATACTAGTATTAACCTAGCTAATATGTTTGATTTGCTTTATTTTTGTAAATATACGGAGGTTGAGAGCTCGTTCTAAATTAAACATATATAAGATTGTTTGGAATTTTCTTTCATTTCTTTAACAATAATTTAATTTTCGTTTGAGTTTGAATTTTAACGTCTTTTTCAGACAATTGCAGTTAATACTATAATTAATATGCAATTTTATTTAATTTAATTGTGAAAGGCGTGGTAGAGAAGAATGAGTGTATTTTCTAAAAATCATAACTACATTGCAAATATTCAATTTTTTCTGAATCAGACTGCGCAGTTTCTGGTATTGAACGTTCGTCAGTGACCCTGTTTTTTTGAATTTTTGAATAATGTAATATTTGTTATGTTTTTATTTGTTCGATTGCGTCTATATGAAATTTTTCTGAATAAAAGTGAAGTTGGCTTCAACAAGTGTCAATATATGTAAGAGCTGCCAGATAAATTTTGTAAAAAATCGTAAATTTTTAATCGATATTAAAAAAAAAAATTGCCAACTTTATTCTTCAAAATCCTTAAAATGATGATAAATCGTAAAATCTGGCGGATATAGTCGCATATATTTTAAGAGCTCATTACATAAAACGAATAAATGCAATGAAAAAGGACACAATAACAATTTGTTTGCTATACTAAAAATTCAAAAAGGGGAAAAATTAAAAATTTTTAAATTGTACCAAATGAGTCGCGGTAGTACCACGGTACTTTAGAAAGTCAAAATGTACCAAAAAAAGTACAATTGTACCAACTTTAACATCCCTGATTTGTATAAAAATATATTTTTAAATTGAATCGTGATCAGCTGTTTACTATGCTGCTGTCGTTTCCAAAATAATAAGTAGATGACCACATGGCGACGATTGCAGTCAACGGCATTTGCAGTCGTGTAGCTCTGCAGTCTGCTGTGGTCTATGTGTTTATAGCATAAGTCAACTTTGTTTTTTACACGCAAAGAAAAAACATGGTTGAGGAAACCATATTTGAAGAGCACCAAACATTTTTGGATTTATGATTGCGACAACCATGTTACTATGATTGCGACACCCACACTCTTATCTGTTTCTGTATCATAATATAATAATTATATTACCATATTATGGTTCCAAATAGATCCCAATATTATTATATTATGGTTCTGGAAATTTTTATGAATTATCATAATATGAGCCCTACAATATTCTCCCAGCATTATGTTAAAGCTGGTTTAAAAAGTTATGCATGTTTTCTTAAAAGAATATGTAAGAATTTACACATTTAAATAATCTTAGTTTTATAATAATTTAAGTAATCAATTTGTCTTTGCGCTTAAGAATAAGCTTTGTGAAATATTCTGTCAGCTATAAAAATTTTGTTAAGAATACAAATTCACAATACATTAATAATGATCAAACCATGTTTGCAGCAATCATAATATTTGCATTATAACCATATTATTGTCCTAGTTATCATATTATGATCATGGAAAAGAATTTCGTCATAATTTATTACTATATTATGCTTATTGCAAACACATTTTGATTATTTCGTACTACAGGCGAGTACAAACATGTGCATTTTGTTTCAATTTCAATATTTTTTAATTTAAAAATATTTTTTTTAGCGTAATTGCATACAATGAAAAGATAAATCACTTTTTTTGTATCAATTTATACTTAATTTGTAACACTTTTATGTCCATATAATAAACAATAAGTTTATTTAAGGTGTGCGTGACAATTAAACTTTTGCATGGACTTCCAGGGTAGACCAGGTTGAGACTACAAACTTATTTCTTGTTCCACAAAACAAATCACCATTACAATTAACACCACTACGAGGTTTGTCTATTTTTAATGTTTTTGTTTAATATTATTTAATTTGTTGGGGCTGACTTATTCTCACAACTTCTTTTCACAAAATCTCAAACGAGAATAGCACTAAAAGAGCGAAGACGCTCATAAAAACAGACTGATCATCTTATAGTGGGCGCAACTATAATATGGCTGTAGTTAGAGAGAGGAATATGATAATAAAAAATTTATGTAATGCGTTATCCATAAGTATATATTTTTATGATTATTTTAAATATAAAGTAAAGGGTCCGCCATTTAACGTTTTTTTTTTCAAATAGTGCTTATTTCGTGAATGGTAACACTTAGCTCATGTCTGATTTGACAGATAATTAGTTTTATCCTTCCGCTGAACGAATATGGTTGTGTATACGCTTGAAAATCATGGTAATGTTGCAGAATGTGTGCCGATACACCCAAAACGAGTCACTGTTTGGTGCGGATTTTGGTCCAGATGCATAATTGGGCCATTTTTCTTCGAAAATGAGCAAGGAGTGGCCGTTACAGTCAATGGCGATCGTTATCGGGCCATGTTGAACGAATTTTTGTTCACAAAAATGGAAGAGGTGGAAATACAGCTGCACACAATCGATAATGTGCTTAAAAATTGGACCGATCGTGTAGGCTACTGCCAGCCGAGGCAGCCATTTGAATGAAATTATTTTCCATTATTAACCGTAAGGATTGTAGTTTCAAATAAAAAAAGAAATTTGAGAAAATATTCAGTAGTTTTTTTTAAGCATTTTCAAAAAAAAAAAAAATTTTTGGAGGACCCTTTAATAATATAGAAATTAGTTGGAAAATCTATTTTTAAACTCATTATTTTTTCACTTCTACTAAGTACCTACATAAATGCTTATTTTTGATTTTTTGTAATCTGGAAAGTATTGACATTTTTTATATTTCAAGCATAACATGTCGTGATAGTTTGGATGGTTGGGCGGTTGACTGACAGCCTGGAGGGTTCGAATCCCGTGTGGGCACATTTTATTAAAAACAAAAAAAAGAGAAACAAAAAAAAAAAAAAAAAAAAAAAAAAAAAAAAAAAAAAACGTGTATTGAATATCCACCAGAGGTGGATCTTGCACATCAAACAAGTTTTCAATTTATTTTTTGATCAATGGTTATAATCTTTAATTTCAAACTCATATGTATATTAGTTCTCATGTAGTGAGTAAACTAGTTCATATGAATGCTTGAGGTTTGGCATGGGATTGTTACCGCTTTCAAAACGTGTTCTGATGATGGGAACCTAGAAAATTCCCGAAATAGATCTATCAACACATTCCTGAAAGGGTCAAATAATAAATTTGAAAACAAAAACTCTATAGATTATTTGTTAGGACAATATCCTAATGAAGAAATATAGAGTATATGGCCTCGAACTTGAATAATTTTCATTTTCATTGCTCATTATTTATGTCTATGCTGGTCAGCATATAGGTAACCACATATTTTTCTATTTTTTGTAAGGTGTTGAGTAATGATATGTTATTATTTTTCGCGACATCCACATATAAAAGTAATTAGATGTCAATTTGAAATACTTGCCAAATATGTATTTATATAACCTCTTATATGTTTTTATATACTGGGCAGTTATTATTTTCATTTAAAAATTTCTTTTTTAATAATTTGATAGTTAATTTTTCATAGTTAAAATAAAAATAAATTCGTTTATTTTTACGGATTTGGGTGTTTTTTTTTAAATAAAAGAAAATCTTTAAATTTTACGGATTTTGAGTTAATTTTAAATAGTTAAAAAAAATCAAAAATACATTTGATTTAAAAGAAAAGTGAGTAGAACAGTTTTTAACTATATGTTTAGTAGTTTTAAATTAAATATTAAATGGTAGTATTGAATGTCTTGCAAGACATTCGCAAGACATTTTTTTCTACAACAAATGTTTTTTTTTGGTCTGATAGTATTAAATCTTGGAAATTATAAAAACATTAACAAAATCTAAGTATCCCATGAAAAAAATTTAAATTTTGTGTAAGTTAGACAGTCTGTTTGCTATTTTAAGTATAAAAATCGGCAAAACTGTCACACAAGACAATATTTTGCAACACATTCATGAGCTCCCCTAGTACATATTCCTTTGTTTTTAGCGACAAAATATTGTGAGTGTAGTTTTTAATAATGCGAATCTCAAATGTAATGTAACCTTCACTTTTTTTATGTATTTGCAATTATACCGTTTTCTTCTCTTTAATAATGCGTTTAGACTTACTTAAAATTTAAAATCACACACAGAAAAAGTGTATTTTGGTGGCTACCATCAATATTCTAATGTGATCTATAAATATTTTAGGTGTTGCAGCTAAGTTTTAGTTACATTAACCGAATTTTGTTGTAAAAACCAACATTTGGTACAACTTAATATTGGTTTTCAATAGTAACCGAATAGTAAACGTAATAACCGAATTTTAGTTGGCAAATGGATACATTTTTCTCTGTGTGTAAAATTCCAAGTTTATTTTGAAATTTTAAAAATCTATTTAACACACAGAAAAAAATAATAATATCAAATAATATTTTAATTGATTTTGCACCTATCACGTATATGATAGTATTAATTACTAAAAATTGTACACGATTAATCAAAACAATTAAAATATTGATGGATTCAATTGAATAATTGCTTAGAAAAATATTTTAATCAAATCTTTTATCCGATATTTTATACTAATAAGTTTTTTCACTGTATATTATAAACACAAAGAAATATGTTTCTTCAATCTCTTCAATTCAAAATTTTGTTAAATGACAAATCCATAGTCAATTAATTGTGTAATTGATTCAATCAAAAAAATTCTCAAAATTGCAAATGATGATTATTGCGTGTGAAAGTTCTAAGAATTTTTTGATGGAATCAATAACAGCATTAATTGACTATGATTTTGTTATACAACAAAATTTTAAATTGAAGAATTTAAGAACTATGTTTTACGACGCTTTGCGTTTCTGATTCTTGTGATTGTACTGAGCAAAAAAGTCCACTTGACCATACGTCTACGGTGAAACTCGAGCTTCCAGATTTTGACTTTACGGCAAAAAAGCCCTATTTTTAAATTAAAAATTAACCCCTTAAACCCCATCCACAAATATGATTGATGCATTAATCTGCTAGAGAATCTTAAAAGGAGGAGTTTGATACCATAATCTTGGATAAGCTCCTCCTACTTTCTGAGATATGTCCATCCCACACATTGTTACTTTCACAAAATGCGGCTAAAAAGTCAAAATGTGGAAGCTCGATTTTCACCGCAGACGTATAGTCTAGTGGACTTTTTTGCTCAGTACAATCCCAAGAATCAGAAACGCGAAGCGCCCATTAAGATGTTCAAATCGCCCCACCCTAATGTATATATTGCAAAATAATGACTTATCGTTACTAAACACCTTACAAAAAATAAAAAATATGTGGTTACCTATATTCTTACCTAATACAGTAAAAAAAAAATTTAATAAAAAAATATTTTTGCACGGGAATCGAACCCGATATACCATCTGAGCTATCTCGACATGTTATAGTTAATAGATCCCAGCAAAATCTCAGTAATGGGCTCTAATTACCAGTATCTAAATTATAGGTAGTCGAATTGGGTCCAGCTGCATATAACTCGCAGTCACAACTCATTATTTTTGTTCGAAGATGTCGTTTACGAGCAAAAAACATTGCTTGCTTGGAAGCAGTTTCGGCAGGGAAAGTGAACAGTTAAGTGCTTGCATTATTGGTGATATGAGGCATGATTTTTGTTCGAGGTAGTTCGCGTGAAAGGACATGTTTCAATATTCAAAATTCTCCAATTTTACAGACCTAAATAGAGGCATGAATTCACTGATTTAAATAAGTAAATTTTGTTATCATCACCATTCTTTTATGCTATGGCGAAGCGATAAAGTGTGGTAAACAAAGCGCCATTACTTCATTTAACAAAATACTGCAAGCTATGAATCTTTAGAAGCAGTAGAAGATGCAGAAATGAAGCAAAACAGCACCAGTTATCATTTTTACTGATTCCCAATTTCTGCTGAGTTTTAAGTAGTTTTACATGCCCACTGTAGTTGACAAAAAAGACATTATATTTGTAATTAAATAACTTGACTGCTTATAAAAACGACTTCGTCGAACAAAAATAACTAGTGCTGTTGCCAAATTATAATATGTTCAGATGTTTATTTTCATTATATAACCACTTACGTGATAATGAAAGTTTTGGGTGGGATAAAAATGTAAATGACTTGCTTGCACAAAATGTCATTATTTTCTAGCTTACAAAAAATAAAAAATAAATAGTTATATATGTCCTGAACAAAAATTGATTTTCAAAAAATGTTTAGATCATTAATTTATCTTTAAAATAATGATAAAAAAGGTACATATAAGTAACGCATTATTTTTTGTATTGAAATAATGGGAAAATTAATAAAAATTAACTAGTTATTAGTACTTATTATTTCTGTTAAAGTAATGCAGATAGTAAGCTGGTGTCATTGCTGGTAGAGAGAAAAGTAATGACAAGTCATTACCGTTTCTCTGTAAAAAAGATTAAAAGTTAATTAAAAATGCTCAATGTTCCCCCCAAAAAACTTTTTCCTGGATCAGCGGTTGCCGTTTCTACACGGGGTTGTTTTGTAGTGCCAGTGTAAACGGTGTATTGCTTTTAAATTTCATCTTTTTGCGTGTTGTTTGAATTGTTTATGGTCACGGTTACATGATTGCACATGTCTTGAGATAGAATTCATATTCTAAAGTTCGACTCATTACAATGTTGTAGCAAATCTAAGTATTACAATTGAATCCTGAGTGATGTTACCTTAACACTTCAAAATTATAATATTAATAAAATTTTGAAATTACAAATTGATAGTAATATTTTATGGCCACACTGTTAGTCATTTCGTGTATTCAAACCGCAATGTCATCTAGGAGCGGATCCATCTTTTCCAGGGGGGGATGGTGATCAATAATTATATTGCATTGCAATAATTATGTCCAATTCTAGAAATTTTATGTTATATCTTTAAAATACTTTTAATAAACATAAGAAAAACTTAAAATTTAAATATAATTTATCTTTAACATCTAGTTTTTTTTTTTTTCAAAATTTATTTTGCAACATCATTATTATAACAATTTTCAATGTGGCAACAAGATCTGTTATTGTGTGGTTAAAGACATTTTTATATCGATTCTTTTTATTTGCTGTTCTGTTATTGCCATCACCATCTCTTAACTCGTTAAATCTCATCTCTTATGCGAAAACTAACATCAACATGGCGAATTGATTAAATTTATGTAAATGTCTAGTTTTGCAAAAACTAAAATGTGTTGTTTTTCTTCTTTATTTGGGCTATGGGTTTTGAATTCGTTTTGTAAATTTGTTACAAAACCTAAAAAAAGAAAAGAATTAGGGCGGTAAGGGGTGAAGTGGGAATTTTTTGTGTTTTTCCAAAATTTACCAAGATTATATGCTGAGCTTTTATTAAGGGATCTTGTTAAAAGAGAGATCCCTTTGGTGTTAACATAATATTACTGAAACATTTTCAAAATTTTTTTTGAAATGGCTCATTTTCCCAATTTACCCCATTTACTAAACTATTTGCCCTTTTTTTTGATGTAAGCGGTATTTTTTTTCTATATTAAACTGATGTCATACACTTAAAAAAAATTGTATGAACTAAAATTAAGCTTAAAAAATTTTCCTTAAAGTAAATAAATTTGCTTACGAATAATGCAAATTTATTAGATTTCAGTTCATATTTATTTTTCATGAACTCAAAAATAATAATACATTTTCTTTATTTTTCCTTTCTTGAATTAGTTTATTATCTTCAAAAATGTTAGAAAATTTATTTCTTATTAGAGTTTGCTAAAAACCGGACGCGACAAATATAGTAGTTATTTGTCGCGTTCGTTTCTCGCTGATATTTGCTGATATCTTTTTACTACATAAAAAGATATCATTTATCCTTAAATTTAGTACTCTTCCGTGCTTCGATACACTGATGATATATACCGCATCTTTATATTCCTTTATTGTTTTTGGCTCAACTAAAAGTTTGCGAATGTCGCGTCCGTCGCCCAGGAATTTCCCATATGCTTTTTTTCAAACAACTTTATAAAGATTTTCTGTAAATGTTTTAAAAATTTGATTTAATGAAAAATTAATTTAAAAAAGAAACAATTCTGTTGCAAAATTTTTCTAAAATTTCTATATAAAATACACGGAATTAACTTTTCTAAGGATATTAAATATATAAATGTTAAAATCATTTTTTAACAAGAATAATATTTTGAGAATAATTTCTCTGTTTGAAATTTTTTTATTTTTTTATATTTTCATATAATTTC